>KB678980.1:0-17684 GCA_000349165.1 Anopheles christyi | reverse complement strand
TGTGTGTGTGTGTGTGTGTGTTTAGGACTTCATTTAATCCTTTGAAGGAGCCACAAAAACACAAAACAGTGAATAGTAGAACGGAAACAACCCAGCGGAACAGAGGTGGGCTACGGTTTACGATCCTTCTGAAAGAGATCATGAACTTCCACCGCAACAAGAGCATTGTACTAGTTTTATCACTTTACCGACACAAGGTCAGAGACATCGATTCTACACGCTTTGGGCTGAAGAATTATGCCTCAGGTTTGCTGCTAACAGTTTCTCATTGAAACGACCGCCTCACAACACATCCGTCTAGTGAACGATCCGCTCGATTGCCCTGGCGTGTAAAATCCCTTTCCTGTCCGAACGGTCCGACTTCTCACGCCAGGGTTCGAATTTTCTCAACCGGCTTCGCATGCGCGATGCTTTTATTGCTTTACGAGCTCAAGCGTCAGGTACGTTCCAGCTCCAGCAGGGGCCATATCGTTAAAGCCCTTGCTTGGTTATGGCTTGTCACGATGTTCCGAGTTGAGCAGGTCTCTCCTCCCATTCGGATTTCCCCTCTCCATGCTGGGATGCAAACAAGCGACATCTTTACACCTATTCCGACCGTGTGTAAGCTCGTTACCGGTGTTCCGCCTCGAGAGCGGTTTGTTAGGAGGTGTGAAAAACAACGAACCATACGATCGACCATCACGGCACGGACCGGAGATCACGGATCATAATCAGGTTCAGTTTTTGATCCAAGCTCTTATTGTTCAGAAACTCTTCTCGCTGTCCCATTCTGGTGAAGCAGAAGGCCACCAAGTATGGCAAAAAACCTTGGCCTTGGCGCGAGAAACTGTGCTTACGGTGATGTGATGTCCGCTTTTACAACTTTTCGTCGCCTCAATAAAGCAATAAAATCGCTAATCCAACCGATGAAAGTGATAAATTTTCACGATGTCAATGCCAATGCCTGATGATGATGACGATGCTGTTGATCATCGGTGCAAGGAAGAGGAACCTGTCATGCTGCACTAGGAGTTTCTGCGTCCAATGAGGTTTTAAACTGGTTTATCGTTAGTTAGCGGATGCGGCCAACATCACTTTGGTCACCTTTGGCTTGTGTTCCTTGGCACACACACGCAACCCATGAAACAAACCAAATCTACCCGTCCCATAACGTCCCATCGCCGTGGGGGAGGTCGATATGACCACACACACTCACAGAGCAGTTCAATGGGGGGGCCATAGAAATTCCTTAGCACAGTTTACGGGGCTCGTTTCAATTTCTTCGAATAAAATCATAATTTACGGTTCCGTTTTCATTGCCGTAGTGCTCTTGTTACTGGTGGACCTTTGCCTGTCAACGACTGTCGGCTCCCGAGCCTGCCGTTTTGCGAGTACACTCTCATGCATGCCCAAGCAACTTAACCCTAGCAGAGGGTATTGTTGTTGGGGGAGGTTGGAAAGAAAAAAACATCGAACACGGCGTGAAATAAATCAATAAGCATAAAGCAGCGGCAGCGGCAGCAAGATTTACGTCGATAGAGTTTCCCAGTTTTGATTGGTTCGGGTGTTTGGCGTTGCTTTATTATTTTTATCTCACACCCAAGCGGACCCGGTGTCCATCCCGGTTCGCCAAACACCCCAACGGGCTTCCTGGAGTGCCTGTGGACTGTGGCTGTTTGATGCTGAAGTCGCGGTAAAGTCGATCTTTAGAAGCACGAGTATCGTGAAGTTTCTTTTTTATGAGCTTAACAAGTTCTGGTTTATTGGTTTTGGTTCAGCTTAGCTATTCTTCGTTTGCGAGGCTTTGTACGATATGTTTGGGACGCTTCCAACCAGGACGGTTTCATGAGCTTCCATTCGTGTCGTTGTCTCATTGCATACCGGGGTGGTGAAGGTATTTACCTCACGTCACCGATCAGGACAATTTTATTTTACACTCCAATCGTCACCGGCTTGCCTGACCTGTGTCGTGCAGTTTAGCATCTTTTGGAGCCAAGCGATGATCTGCGAATTTATGGGCTGTGAACGTGAATGTGGAACAATGGTTGGGTTTTTAAGAGGATGAATAGGACTAGGGATGGGCATGTTAAATATTTTACATATGAACGAATCGATTCACTTATTGAAAATAAAACCAAACTATATCTATATTATTTAGTGTTTAGCAGGTTGTTTGCTAATGAAAGTAAGGCATAAATACTTATAAATTTCCTATTTTCTCGTTATATGACGGGATTTTCCACATTAGATGAGATATATGTCATCACATAATGACATTGAGAAATTTGAATAAATAGTTGACACTCCTTCATACGATAATCAACTTGCTTGCACAAGAAGTTGTTTAGTTTTTTAGACAATTTTTCAATTAAATGCTGCTTTACTTGTTACTGTTACGATGTTACTTTTAACAGAAAAGAGCATAATTGAAAACACTTACAACATTCACAGATAATTAACAGTTTTTACTGCATCCCGAGTTGGCCATGTGAAACTAATCCATAAAAAAACATTTTAATTATCTTTCGAATAAATTGAATCTTGTTTACTTCTCTCGTAAACGACAAGGTACGGCAAACCATCGACAAAGCGTGGTTTTTTTTCGATTAGGTAGCCTCCTAGGTAGCTTCTCGATAGTAAAAAAAATCGGTAAGCATCGAAAACTGCTGCGGTAAAACGATAAGCTTCGATCGAAATCGTCGTTCCGTCGATCAGCATGTAATTAAAATTAAATTTATGTATCATATTACAAATTAAAAGAACGAGGCACGACAAAAACGGAAGATTACCATCGATTCGGTGTCGTTCGAAAGTGACAAAACAAGATAATAAAAGAATTCCATCTTTCCAGCACATTCGTACGCACATTCCTCACCACCTTGATCGACGAATGACTAGGGGGGGGGAGGGGGAGGGGGACTATGAGGAGATCAGAAGCGATAAAGCTTTTTCATTATGTAGCTTTTGCTTTCTTCTTTATTTCCTCTCCGTTCGATCAGACTCTTTCAAAATCATTCTGCATACGAGTCGCTAGAGAGAAGATTTTACAAGAAGATTTTGTTTTTTAGTTTAGTTTTGTTTTGTGCCTCATCTTATGTTCCGAACCATCTGAGGCCAACGATAGGTCATCCGAGACGATAATCAGTTCGATGACAGGTTTACTCGTTGTTTCCTGTTAATTTTATTAGTTTAATTTCCTTAATTTCATCGAAGCATACGATGGATGTAAGCGTGTTGTATGTCGGTGCTGATCGGAGGAAAACAACTTCCAGCAAAGTTTGCCAGTTGGCTGGACCAACAACAGACGCTGCTACAGTGTGGTTGGGAATTGCGTTCCTTTAGACATTAAACGCCATCACAAAATAAACACCTTCATTTGATTGCATTCAAAACCACTTTGACCCCGTGCCTGTATCGTCAGGGTGCAGCATTCCCGAGCGCCTGTAGGAAATTTGATCCAAAAAATCGTTAAACACCGTTGAGCCTCCTGGTGTCCAAGATTGCGCCGAGTGAATCCGGTTCAACCAGGCATAGCAATGGAATGTGTTTCTGTGTGTGTGAGAAAGAAAAGATGACGAACAGCATTCGCGATGCTGGAAGAAGAAAAAAAAAAAAAGATCTCCACGCGAGCGTGTGCAACGTGTCTTGCGCAAATTGCCATCTAGTTTCTAATTAAGACCCTTATTTTTAGACGACCAACCTACCCGTAACGCCTCATCGTTTGTGCGAGCGAAAATTGCCTGCAGACTCGAGGCAAACTGCTGTTGGGTATACGATCGTACATACACAAGATGTGTGACACTTTTGCCAAACCCCTGCAGGTGGGAAAGAGACCAGAGAAAAGTGTAAAAGAAACCCAAGGCGTGATTATGATTTCATAAGATAAATTTCCGATCATGAATGGACCGCAAAATTACACCACATAAACAATTTATATTCTACTTTTGGTTTCTGGTAAGGGTGAACGTAAGGGTAGAGGGAAGAGAAGAGAAGGACAGAAGAGACAGAAGCGACAGTCGTCGAAGGGTAGGGCAGGCGTGCGTTAAAAATATAAAGAAATGCAGTCCTCGGGCGAGTGGTGTAAGGAGGTTTCCCAGCTTCCACCGTGGGTATTGAGCCCGAGTGTGCAGAGGACGGGGTCGATTGAGCGTTCCGTTTTTATCCCCGGCTACCAACACCTTGGCAGCCTGGTTATGGCAGCCGCAAAAATGGCTTTCAGTACATTAAATAAATAAACAGTCATTTAGTTTGATTTATCTTCCGGTGGCAACAGCTTCTTCACCGTGTGGTCCGTCCCGCTGCGATTGCCACGATCCCATCGCTTTGCCATTTGGGGAGGGCATTTTACACTTCTTAGTTGTTGGCCTGAGCAAAAAAAAAAAAAGAAAAGGAAAAGGTAGCATGGGGAATTGAAGAAAAGGTGCAACACGGAACATAAAAGCAGCATATGAGTGTGTGGCTTGGATGGACGACCACAAAAATCGAAAGACAGAAGTTATTACACGCTGCCGTGTGTGGATTGGTACCAACCAGATAGAGAGAATCGAGCTGTAAATATTTGCACTCCACTGTCTCATTCCGTTCTGATCGTTCTCTGCTTGGTTATAAATAATTGAAAACATTTGAAAGCCCACGGAAGATAGAAGTCCTGCGAAGACGCCGGCTGCATCGAACCAAACGAATGTTAGTTCGAAGGACACATAATCACCTGCCGACTTCATCGACTTAGTCGTACGTTTAAAGCTGCACGGAGTTTAACAGGATTGATCGAACGCTTATCGCGAGGATGCGAACGGAAGGAACGGCTTTACGGTGCAAGATTAGCCAACAGGATGGCAAATCGATCGATGGGTCCGGGCCCGGTGCAACGATAGCTTTAATGGACATCTTTTACGCGTGTCATTACAACGATCTGTAAAAAATGTACCACCAATCGATCAAGCGTTATCCGATGTGTTAATCGACCACATTTCCTGCCTGAGTGCGGTAACGGTGGTGCAAATGATAACGTGGCCATAAATGAAGCACGCCCGCTTTGGTAGCAGTTGTATAATTGTTTACAAGGATGTATCGAATGATAACAATCGATTGTGTTCATGATGAATCGCTGGTAAGAAATAATGGTGCAGGAATAGTAATATAACAAATGTTGTATGATGTTACGATACGTCTGAGGTATTTTTTTATGATGGAGGGTTATATAGAGGGCACATGCTGGAATAATTGTTTGGCATACCTTTGAATATTTGATTCAAATTCAACTTTAACTGTTGAGCAGGTAAAGACTATATAATAAATAAGATGCTTAAGACAGACAATAAGATGCTTAACGGCCACAGCTCGAAATCTTTTTCTTGCATACTGAAAATGAAATGGCACTTTATCTTATTTTCTAGAATAAAAACAAACATTTTTGTCAAAAATCCCCGTCTTAAACTAAGAAACTACACACCTAGGACTTAAACATAGCAGAAATCAAGACACCAAAGACGCTTCAAAGCCCTATTTTCTTTTTGTTTTCACTTTTCACAGTTGCCCGCAGTTGCAATCGAGCCGCAAAAAAGATCTACATTTGCAAGGTTGTACATTAAATCGTTAGTTGGACTCGATTTGCTTTATTTGTGGCAAATAATATTTACCTCTTTAACTATGAAGATTATTATTTTGCGCTTACGAACTTGTTAGGATGCTTTGATTAAAGATCCAAACTGTTCAAAGTTTAACAGTAATTGCCAATAAATGTTTTCCCTTTGTCATCACATGTAATATCTCATATTGCTTTATGCATGCACGACATCCATGTTTAAGTGCATTTTTAAAATTTGTGTGGAATATAATAATTTTAAGTATAAGAATACATTAAAAAATGGGGTAATAAAGTGTGTTATTAGTGTGATATCGACAAACATAGCTGACTCTTAGTTGAAAAAGCATACAGGATAAAATAAGCGTCATGACGACAAACATTAGGATTAAACATAAAGAAGATTGCTAATTTAACTCAACTTTTTAACGTTACATGCATTGCGAAGTTATTTGATCTTTATTTTTGTCCCACGTCGATAAAACAAATAATAGTAACACTTTCCTAAACACATCTATGGGCAGTTTTATTCACGGTACTAGAACTAACATCCTACATTGTAATGAGAAGCTGGTTGCCGTGTGATTAGCAGAATGATGCTGAATAATTTACAACCAGTTTTTCACGTTCGCACGCTTCCTAAATCCTAATCAGCACAGGCCATCTGACAGGCTATCGAAAGAGCAAAACCATGAGATTTCCGGTCCCAGCTAGCGATCATATAACTGCTCTGTCGGAATTGTTTGAGCATACCATCGGCTGCTTGACGCGATGACTTACTGAACCCAAAGCAATTCCGGATTCAGAAAAAAAAATCTCATAGTTGATAACATGGATACTAAAACAGTTTTCATCCCTCTTGATTCCGTTCACATGATGTCGTTGTCGCGTTTACGCCACTATCTATTGCACGACGAGCAACTGCTGACAGTTTCTATTGACCACAGTTCCAGCACCATGAACGCATCGTTTTTTTTTCCCAGGGCAAAGCAACAACTCGAAGCTCAAAATTGGGAATCCGTTGGAAGCGGCTCTTTTCCGGTCACGCGTAAACCGGTCACTTCCCATGACGCTCGGCCGTAATAAGAGTAGCAGATTAGGAGCAAAGGAATGTGCCGTTTGAACGATCAGATCGGTCAAGTACGAACCTGACACCTAGTGACCTCCGCCTCGTTTGTGCATGAAAAATGGGCTTTCCTCCAAGGCGAACTATGAAAGCAAGTGAAGTAAGTCGAGCGAAGGAAAGGAGACATTCTTTTACGACAGCACACCTACTCGTGGTAATAAATTTTCCACTAAACAACGTGTGACCTTTTTTCTTAGCCTTGAGCTGCGCGAACAAGATCGAATTTGCCATGGTGCACAGCATTGGCCGGAAGCGGTAAGTTGGCAGATAGAGACGATGCATCTTTTCTTCAACAATACAGGGCACGGTGATGATCTTGTTCGAAATTCAATGCAAATGCGGCTTTTGTGCAGCCTTTTCCTATGGCTAGCGGGCCCACGGACATGACCACCCACCCAGTCTTGCAAGTCCACCGAGACGTATGCAAATCATGTATGTGATAAGTGGGATTCGACCTTTTCGAGTGCGTCCGCACACACACTCACCCTAGAACATGATGCCTTCAACACCTCTTTTTGCCGTTCTGGAATGAATTAATCCTATCGCTGAAGGACGGTCGTAAACGTTTTAAATGCTTTTTATGTATCTTTATCTTCCTCCGCTTGATCGTGGTATGCAAGTAACGGTTCCACACACCTACCGAACAGTGTGTCTTATCTTATCGCGCAGTCGATAGAAAACATGGTCGTTACATCGCTTCTGTGCGTGCTGCACCGACATGACACCTGAACCGGTTTCCCGATTCGATGCTAGCTTCCGTGCTTCGACATAATCGACATCGACTTTGTACGCGCTCTTATCCATGGCTAAACCCGTGTCCCTAACCGTGTTCATCAGACATCGGGGTCCCCGTTACGCGGCGATGTTTGGCTGGTAATTTGCCGCAGCAGACATATCGGACCGGGGTGCTATCGGACGTGCATTTGTTTCATATATAACACACCCTTTCAGGGATTTCCAGGGGCTTACGGAAGAAAAGACCCTAGACACTCACTTGCAGTAAGAACCGAGAAAGGAGTGGAAGGTGTGTGATCAAAGGGACATCGTTCGGCTGCTTCTTGGGCCACACAGTGTTGTAGCCCCGTGGCAGATTGTTATCGTACTTACATGCATTGCCTGAGTAAGAATGTTACACTTGTCGTGGGGTTTTCGATTGAGTGCATGGTTGAAAAACAGGGGTTTTGAGAAAATGTTGAAAAATGAACAATTATTTTAAATAACAAATTATTAAATTAGGTAATATTTATTCTCATTGATTCGGACATTAACATTGACATTGCTAGAAAGGTTGAAAAATATTTTATTTTAGAACTTGCCTCCAGCACACCTCTAGGGAATATTTATCACTCCATCCGCTTTCATCCCCATTCTCCAAGTGCTGCAGTCTCTTACCAGCTTTACTCGAGCTCCTTGCTGGAACACACTTCGTGCCAGAGCGCAAAAAGGAAGCGAGGAAAATTGAATGTCCGACAGCAAATGGTCATGTTTTTTGGGGTGTAAAATTTATTCCGTACCGGTTAATTGTACCGCACGGGACGCCATGGCACGGTACAGCTTTCCAAGAAAACGTTGCACCATTTACTGGCAAGGGTTGGGGAGGATTTCCTTTGGGTTGGATTGCAGAACGGACAGGGACGTGATCCTTGTGGAGTGTTGATGTGTCGCAACCAGTGATGGCGCTAACATTGTTTAAAGCGTTTTAAAGGGGGGAAATATTATACCCATCGGCGTAAAGCTTCAAGTATCGTAAATATTGCCGTTGTAGTGGAAGTTACCTACAAGAATGTGGATTCTAGTTGAGATATTGTGCATATTCCTACGCCTACGTACGCGGACGCCTGCAGTGTCGTAAATCTTTTCCTGCCCAGTTTTTTTTTTTTTCTACACCAGTTTAAAGTGATGATATTTATGCTGGAGTGTCATATTATGCACATTTTTGCGCTCGTCCATCGCGCCAACACTTAGCCTCAAAAGGGAAGCGAGAGGTGATAAAAGATTGAGCATTTTTTTCTGCCCGATTGTGTTACTTTTCCTGTGCGTGTGGAGTCTGTCTGCCTTGTGCAAATAAATAAATAAATAAGCGATCGCGATCGCGCCCTTTTTTGCCTTATCGTTGTGCGTGCGCGCGTGTTTGTGTGCGTGGTAGCTGCTGTTGGTGCTGCTGCTGTGCGGATGAAGGATGCTGTGTGCGGGTGTCCCGGTACCGAGCTTTGGGCAGAGCCACGCAAACAAATGTGGCAGTTTTGTGTTCATGGGTGTATGGTGGGGATGGCGTTAGGGGGTGTTGAAGGGTGTTTGGCACGATTTATGTTTCGAACGATCATAAATAATACGATTATGGCGCTGCTGGTAGAGTAGAGTAGGGTTGGGGTGCTTTTTTGTGTTTACTCGTCGCTGACTGTTGCTAATCTTTTTTTTTTTTTTTCGTTTGCTGCCGTATTTTTGGGTTGGCGTCTGTTTTGAAAAGTTCGAGTGGTGGAATGTTTTTTCTTGCTCAACTCCTTCTCACTCTACCCACCGCTTCTACCTTCTTCTGGTTTTGATTTCACATCGAAGGTTTTGCGCACACCAATCGATGACGTGATCGTGAAGTAACGTGCCACAGATAAGTTTTTATTTTGGGGAGAAAAATAATAACAATCACCAACAAACTCGAGAACGTCCGTCCACTCGCAGGCATTTTTTTTTGGCAACTCCCGCTGTGCCTTTTTGTGTGTGTGTATGGGAGTCAGGCGAAGGCGCGCAGTTACTAATTGGGCATATTTTGAGTGCCGTTCCGGCAGTCCGGTAGGGCAAACATTCGATGATGGTTTTAACGACCGGGTCAACACTTCGGTTAGGTTTTTGCTCCCGTGGCTGGTGGTCGGTTTCAGAGGTCTCTCGGTGGGAATGTGGTGCTTGCTAACCACATTTCGCATACGCAAATCAGAAGGTGTTATTGCATTGGATTAAGTGTAGAGCGATTATTAATACGAGTAGCTGGGATGTTTCATGTACCTAATTGAATAACTCGCGGATTATTGTATAAGCGTTAGTGTATTTCATATTATTGTGTCAAACTTATGTGTGTTCTTTAACATATTTATCGTTTAATAGTAAAATAGAAAAAAAATCCTTAAGCTAAAACCATTTTTAATCTATATCATTTCCGTTGAGTTTTTGAACATAAAATAATTGTATCTTTTAAATTTTGAAATGTGAGCTTTAAACTTAAATAAAATAATCTGATGCGAGAGTCACAAAAAAACCCTTATAAGTACTGTGACTGTAAATAAGTTTGAAGTGGGTTTGGCAATATTATTATTAAACATGCTTAGTTTGTGTAAGTGAATTTTTAATTATTCTTTTGTTTATGCTTCAACCTCTGTCTTGGCCGAAACATTAATCTGCCTAACAACGTTAAATGTAAAACAAAAAAATGTTTTGAATTTGGAGAAGTAACTACTTGACATTATTCCAATTTAATTTAAAAAATTGCGTTTGTTGTTGTTAGTATAATTACAACTAATAGCTTATTTTGTTTGTTGTGCGCCCTTTTGTGCGAAACATTAGAACTGCACCCGTTATTATTGAATTATAAAAACTAACATGAACAGAACTTGTTCTAATTGAAGAAAAATTGTTTATCACTTTCCTTTAGCAACATTGAAGCCAAGTCGACGTTCCACCAACAACTTCATCCAGTTCACTTTTCACACATAAGCACCTCATTGTCGTATGCGTTACGTTCCCCCGATGCAAAAAGGAAGCGCCTTTCTGCGTCCTGTTCGGGCCGTATCCGGTTCCTTTCTTGGGTGCCCTGCCCTTACCAACACTTTTTTACCATATCGAGTGCCACCCAACAACATGGAGGCGTCGGAGCAAAATCCAATACTCATCGACAAACGACGCCAACGACCGGCATCCCGATCGATTGTAACATGCAAATCGATCATTAGCGTCACGGCAGCAAAAAGGGGTTGTTTCATAATTTTCGTTTATGTTCATGTCACCTTGCCACTGTCCAGACCCATCATCCACAAACGCTTACCCCAATACCCAGTGCAAGACGGTGTTATATTTTTATTACAGCACTTGGGACCGTATTTTGTACATCATTTCCCTTTCGGTTACGTTTCACAAGTTACCGCTCAATCAATACGGTGTGTGTGCTTGTCGAGAAGATGTATTGATTGGGGTACTGGTGAAGCCGGAGCCCGGAGATACCGCCGGTACACAACAAAAATGGCCACTGGGCGACAAAAATTCAACGACAATGAGTTTCATTTCCCACCTCCCATTCGCCATTGAAGCGTAGCGAAATCGTGTGCCACACCAAACTCGACCCACCTTAGGTAATCATAATTTCCGAAATTAATGATCCTTGCTATGACAGTTTAAGCATTTCAGGGACGTTTTTGTTGTGTGGAAGAGTAGTTTTGTTCTTTCTGTTTTTGTTTTTGTGTGTACGTATCGATTCAATTTGTTGGTGGGAGTGTTGCCTCATTCGTTAAGAGATTACTACCGCCACTCGGTAGGATATCATTTTAAACTGCGTTGGTATTTTTGTTTCTGGGTTTGTTCACAGAACCTTTTTTTTTTATTCTGGGTACAATCAAAATTGACAGCTGCACAGAAATGCATGAAATTAGAGCTAGAATGAAACGATAAAATGAAGAAGTAATTTATTCGATTGAAGTATACACGTTTACTGGTGTTTGTACAATCAGCTGGAACGATAAATTGTTTAGTGAGAAGAATACATTTGACACGATAAAAAAGTTAACAAATTCGGGTAAAATGTGTCAAACACCATTTTGTTTGATAAACAATTGTAATTTTTTCCGAATTGCCAACAGCCGAGTCTAGATTTTTTAGTCTGATAGACACAAAAGTGGCAGAGAACGGCACGCCAAAATATCATTCAATTTGCCACTCCCGCAAAAGTGTGCCCAATTTGTGTCCGAAAATGCATACAGAGACCCGCAAACACAAAGCTGCCTAAAGAAGAGTTGCTTCCAATCTTCCTATTTTTTTCCCTATAGCAAAGGTACATCACCAGCAGCTTGCAAACTTCCCACAAAGCTGTGGCTTTTTGTTTTGTCTTGAGCAAAACAGTTACCTCCGATCCCGATTGTAGTTAAATCCTAGTCACGGCACCGCAAAAATTGATTGAGCACCTTCGGAGTGCGTGCGGGGCTATGTTTGGACGTTACCGCTTTTTGTGGGTCGCAAATTAAATTGATTAAGCCAAATGTCAAACAATCGAAATGGGACGGAAAACCCGGAAAGTGATGGACGAACGATTGGCATGTGAAATTGGCAGTCGCGCCGGGCCATTGTTGAATGTGTGTGAGTGCGCGCGCGCGGGAACATCCCGAAATAGGGATGACAGTGCACGGTGAAGTGCATGAAATCCTAGAAAGGTGAGAAAACTGGCACCCTACCAGAAAGTGGGGGAAACAAAAAAAAAAGTTGGGTTTGGTATGGACATTTTCGGTGCTTTGGTTGGAACCCTACGTTGGAACAGAACACGACATGACAGCGGCAATTGCCGGTATCACTGACTTTTTCCGCTACCAGTGCGCTAATCTGTCAATCAAAACATTTGCACCCTCCGACCATGGATGATCGAGCATTATGTCGTGTTTTTTTGTGTATGTGTGTGTGTGTAGTTTCGGGTTCATTGCCTATGTCAAGCTGTCAAAACGGTCACCACGACGGGACTGAGTGGATGGGCACAGTGCAAGAACACAAGGGGAGCATCGCTGATGCTGGTAGCAACCAGGAACTAAGCAGCGAATCTTGTCACAGTGTGTGTGTGTGAGCGTTTATAAAAAAAAATGTTTCAGTTTTTTTCTTCTTCACTTACAAAAGATACAGAATCTCTTTCTATGATTTTCTGGATGATGGCAGAATTTCCCTCCCCTCTCTCTCTCTCCACAGAATTCTGTCACCAATTAAATTGTAATGAAACATTCATACTCCACTCCACTTTGGTGGTCTAAATGTTGCAACAAAAAAGAAGTAATTGTGTTGCGATAAATACATTAACGAGCCAGCCAGCTAGACCTGGGATGCTGCTACACCGTTGTTGCTTTTGCTGCGGCAACAATCTAATTCGTGCATTGTTGAGCAACTTTCCAGTGCTCGTTTTCGGTTCTGTGCTTTATGTGCTGCCATTTTCATCATCCTCATCCCAGACGACTGTAATGCAGTAAAAATGGGACCAACGAATCGATCCGAGCGATGAACCGTGAGATTTATCGCTTGTTCCAGTAAACGTGTGTATCTATCTCCAGTGCACGGAGTGCTGTTTCGATAGCCCTTAATTAATTGCGATTGTTTTCCCTTTCCATGCTTTCCATTCATTTTCCCTCCCGACCGATGATTGTGGAATGCGTCCGAACGGGCATGTGACATACCATAGATCACAATCGCGCGTGAGCCCAGGATGGGTGTTGGTTTTTTTGTCTGAATTAAATCTTTATTGAAATCAAATCAAAGTCTCCATCGTGGTGATGAATTTGATGAATTGTTAAACGACAATTCTGGCGGCCAATGTAAAGCTTTGGAAGCCATAGAGGTTTGGGATGTTTAATTTGAGGATCGGTTTCCGGTTACAATTGAGCGTTGTTGAGCGATTGGCCGTAGCCAGCAGCTAACGTGAATGTTATGCTAGATTAATCGAGTTGTTTCGGTATTTGTGTATATTGTGTAAGTGTATTTATTGATCCATGGCTGGGTGGTTTAGGGAGAAAACGTGTGTTTGATGTTGTGTTACACAGTTTAAAAATGAAGTTGTGTTTAAATAA
This sequence comes from Anopheles christyi, assembly GCA_000349165.1. NCBI lineage: Eukaryota > Metazoa > Arthropoda > Insecta > Diptera > Culicidae > Anopheles > Anopheles christyi. Next base: position 4,201 of record KB678980.1, on the reverse strand, counting down.
ATGATTAGAATAAAGTGAAGCTTTGTGTCGAGGTTTTCAACAAATATGAACATAATTTTACTGTAAACCTGTATCTGTGATCATACTAGTATCTTCTAAATGATACATCAGCAGACATCTGGTTTATGCAATTCCAATAAATCTTTGACAATGACTATGGATTATTGTCTTCTGTTAACTTTTTAAACAATTGTTGTTTTCAGAATGAAAATTTTAGGCGTGTAGTAAAATATTACATTTTCGAAATGTAATGTAAATTTACAATCTTTTTGACATCCAACTGGTATACTGTATACTTCAAGAATTGAAGTATATTTGTCTTTAAATGAGCATGAATGTATGAATGTATAAATAAACAGAACCAAATGTGATAGATGTGTGAATACATTTTATTTTTTTAAAGAAGAAATGAAAACTCGGAAATATGAATAGGTTTTACCATTCGGAGTCAATGCTTAGGATGTTCAAAGTGATGAACATCGCTAAACTGTCTTTTTCTGTACACAAAAGATGAAGTAGCATATTGAACATAATAGCATAATGATTATGTACAGTCTTTGCAACATTGTTGTCATTTGTACAATTTGCGTAGTTTTGACATTTGTTGAAATCCTGATTTTGAATACGCAACGGCTAAGAATCCACAATAGCTGCTTGTACAAGTATTTCTGATATATTTTTTTAAATTGCTGTAAATATAGTTTTGTCATTTTTTTGACATGATCGACGCGTTTAAAATAATGCGTTTAGCATATCGAGCAAAATAAATTAAAAAAGAGACGGGACAAAATTTTAATATTTCTTTCTAAAGCAGAAGCTTCGTTTTGTCATCACTTTCTGCTTGGCCCAACGCGGATCAGAAGTTTTGTTTTATAATTTCCCAAACCCGATGAAAAGCATTTGTCTTTTTTTTAAGTTTTCATCAGAAAAACCATCGAAATGAAATCGTTTCGGCCAGGTTGCAAACGTGCCACCGGGCATAGATTGAGATCTTTACAGTACGATGAATATGTTTCCATTTTTCTCAGCACCACTGCCATCCCATAATCAGCATAATGTTGGCCGTAATCGGCGGTGGGCATGAGTTGGCAAAACAAAGCCGTTCACTAGCATTGGTGAGGCGAAGAGTGGTAGCGAAACGTCCTAAAACAAATGAAAAACCTACGAGCCGCAAATAGTGTTGTATCATTTTCATTAAAACTAAACCCATCAACGTTGAAGGAGATGTGAGGTGCAAAAAAAAAAAACACACATACACAGCCCCTCTACGTGTTGGGCTGAAAAATAAACTCTTCCGGAAAAGTTTGGACCAGGTGAAATGAAGAAAAGCAACACGTATTCATTCGTCGTGAAATTGAATTTCATTTCTTCAAGCAGTATTGCGTCGTACGTCAGCTCACTTTTCCATCTATTTATGTTTCTTTATTTACTGCTGTTCAAAACTGTTCCATTTGTGTGCTTGTTTTGAGCGAGTCATTACTCGCATACTTTATTATGATTCTCGCATTGTTCTTGTTGTGAATTGACCATACAACATTCGGTACGTTGCGCGTTGCTGATGTATTACGGCTATCGTTGCCTATAATAAGCTTCCCTTTGTAACCCTTTGCAGTCTAGCAGCCTTGAAGGAAGTGGTCCCGGTTGGAGCGATATGAAACGACCTGCTCGGGCAAAAGTGGTAAAGCCATGTAAAAAAGTGCTAACTCACCCAGTCATCAAACGAGAGGTTCCTGAAAAGCGTTTTCCCTTCTGCATGTGCAGCTGAATGTTGTGTCAGCGGAAAACAAAACGTGAGAGTACAATGGGAATCGATAGGGCAGTGTCTTAAAGCAGTCGCAGTTGATAGTTTTCAGTTATTTCAATATTTATTTACATAATTTCAACGATTGCTAATTTCGGAATCATGATGCTCCGGAATTGATAAGTGAACGGCCGGCTTTTATGTGCAAGGTTTTTTTTTATTTATTTAATCTTTTCGGGATCAAAAGCCAAGCGAGCAAGCGAATGACCACGCTGAGTGGTGACTTGAAAATAGGGTGCTAATTATTAACGTAACTGTGGTTGCTGATCGCAACGATCGCTACCAAGGATCTGGCGAAGGATTTTATACGTTTTTTTTCTCCCTTCGTTTCTATTCGTGTTTTTAATCGTGCTCTTTGCATTATTTTTCACCTCATTGTCGGTGGAAACCATTTCATCTGGAGAATATCTTACGAGTTTATTAATGCAGCGAATTAAGCGCTTTAGTATTCTTTCGCATGTATCATAACCAGCAGGCTTTACGGCGTCACTACAGCCAACGGCAAGCAAGCTCAAAACCTATCGGATCCACCAGATCGACTAGGCTTGGGAGAAAGAGGGCGATTTAAGTGCTCCTGGCTCTCGGGAATGATTTACACATTTTCACGCATACCAAATGTTATTTGTACCAATTGTTAATCGGAATGCTTCTGGCTCACCGAACCGCACACATTTTTGTTGTGAAAACAGTGGAAACCAATCTAACGCCGATGAGTTTCACATGAACGTTCGTAGAAATGAAACAAACGTCTGAAAACACAACGAAACAGATGAAGTTTTAGAACGCGCGAGCAAGGTTAAAAATATATGTGTGTGTCCTCCTTCGTTGCGACGGTCATTCTTACTACGAGCTTAATTAGCATAATACGGATCATAAAAAAAAATTGTAAGTTTGCCCGCTCCTCGTTTCTTCGGTTTGGATCATAAAATCAGCTGAAAAACTGCTTGTCCGACATGACCTTAACATAATTCATTTTCGCTTTCGCCCAGCAGGTCGCGTTGTTGTTTGCATTTACGTAGTTTTTAGGGGTTCTGGGGTGAGCTTTTCTTCTCGGGACGGGTCGGGTTTTGGGGTCGGACCAGCAGCACACCTGTTTCATTAGCAAATGAATGCTTTTTAACGTTTATCGTTCGGTGAATGGTGTGTTGTGGTTGGGCTTCGATTAGCAGTCAAAGATCGGGTAATTGTTATTTTCGATTGTTGGTGGTAGAGAAATAGGGAATATAAAGCATTAATTCAGACAATTTTCCGTGGTATTGTAGTTCAATTGGTACATGGTTATATATGTTGTTAACATTAGAAAATAATATTGGCATGCAACGTATTTACTTGAAAAAAATATGTAAAATATTTTTTCCCGTATTGTATTCGTTTGTGTAACTGCTCACCTTTTAACTTTGAAGTTGTAAATTATTTTAAATATGTTTGTTTTGCGATGCTCATATTGTGCTTTAGTTGAATTTTTGACCATACACAGAAAATAAATTGCTCGCAGTTTTAAAAAACCATTCCGAAGTTTTTTTTAAAATTTCATATATATTTCCGCACAACGAGGAGAATGCTAAACCAAACATGTAACCTGGCGCTTGGGCTTATTTTGTTGCAAGTTATCTCCAGCGGTTAGGACCTTTTACATTGTTGCTCCGTGTCTGGAGAGCTGTTTGTGTTAGGAAAATTGTAATTTATTAGCTCATCGCATTGTAGCAACAAACGGTGGTGAACGTTTTCGAAAAGATGACCCTCTGGTATCTCCATTCAAAGGGCATGTGTCATAAATTATCGCATTAATTTAATCAACTTGCCGCTGGTTCGATCTGGTTGGGGATAAAAGACAGCAAAACATTACAACTGATAGAACAGCGTGGATAATGTTGATTACAAAGACAACCGAACAAGATGTTTCAAGAGTTTGGTTTTCCTGTTTTATTTGGAACTTTGTTAGTTTGTTGTTGGTTTCTAATCAAACATTCAAATCGCACTTGCGTTAAGGTGCTTCCTTTACAGTTGTGAAAAATGGTTAATTATCATGTTTGCTCAATATTATTCGGTGGTGTCGTTGCTAGCAAGGGGCTAAATACCACTGCAAACACATTAATCGAGAGCGCGATGAGTGTGGATCAGCGGTGGATGATGTGAGACGAAGCGTTTTTTTTTTTGTAAATGTATTAACAAAAGCATACAAACATACACAACAAGCAAAAGGCAACAGAAGGTTCCGCTAGCCGCTCAGTAAATGATGCTACTCGTTGGATTCTCTACCGCAGGCCAGAATCAAACGGTCATCAATCATTTTTCGCGCGTCTGCAACTACATTAAGCCCAGCATAAACTGACGTTTAACAACGGCACGAGGTCGGTGTAGAAGTGTGAGTCGTACAAAGTACATCGACAATGTTGAAAT
>KB678979.1:0-40997 GCA_000349165.1 Anopheles christyi | reverse complement strand
TCATACTTGTCGTGTATGGGGCATACAACGGGCCAAATCAGCGTCGGTTCTTTTCTTTTCCCTCAGTAATGAAGAATGTTCGTGACACAAGCGAGACCCATGTGATACGTGGGTCGTGGATCGTTCATACGTGAGTGTTTGTTCTGTTTCTTTTTTTTCATGCTATCTCACTCCCGGACTGCCTTGTGCAGTTGATTCCAACGGGGGTTTTTCTTCACCAAATGCCCGGGCACTAATTGCAATCACCGGTCAGCCTCCAGCGCAGGACGTTTTTAGCGCAGATCCTCAGCCCCATACTTTAGAGCAATAATTTTTGCGCAAAATGTGTTTCCATGTGTGCAGCGGTGCAAGCAAGGGGAAGGAAAAGATCAACCCTACGTACAGGCGTAAATGCACGCAGGTGATCCGCGGGGTGATTGCATGATCGATCAACAATCAATCTCGATCCGTTCTCGCGCGGCCTTTCTCAATGGAAGAAGCAAAGCGATTGTGGCGGGGAACGAAAGAAAATGGACGTCGGGCAAACGATCGAGCACCGGAAGGCATACCGCTGCGATTCCGAGCAGGTTGGGATCGCACGGCCACATCAACCACAGGTAAGGTGGATGTACGAAAGTGCCACCGGCACTGTGCAGAACGCTCGATGGATGCACTCTCGTGATACACCAAACACGTCGATACGAACTTTGCATATCAAATGAAGGGATCTTCGTCACATTTGATTCCGAACGGAAACTGCTTACATACACGCCCCGGCTGTGAGTGGGATCTACATCGATCTCGCGAAACCTTGCGATCATGGGCTCGATACATACGAGAAATCTCATCACAAGCTCCGTCCACCATTTTGTCATGTGTACGATCGTATATTTGTTCATACAGCCCCCGATGGAGGAGTTGCTCAACCATGTGAAAAGAACATGCGATCCGATCGGGATGGTATTTAAATGTAAAAGTTCGAAAGCCACCTTCTATCCCCAGCAGCCCCAATAGGATTGAAAAAAAGTGAAGTGAAAGCAAAAAATGCCAAACATCCCACAAAATAATTTTGCACTCTTTAAAATAACATAATCTGACCGTAAAAATCTCACCCCACCCATAATCGGGAGTGTAGCAGCACTAACATATGTTGCGCAGAGCACGAATGAGGGCCGGGCTGGCTGTCTCTGTGAAGTGTATGTGTGGCTTTGTGTGTGTGTGGCTTTGTGTGTGTGTGTGTGTGTGTGTGTGTGTGTGCAGGCGCTGAGGCTCAGTCCCGGGCCAGCCCACCACTAAGGATGATGATGAGGATGATTGTCGGTTGATGCAGCTTGGTGCAGTGCTTGATCGATGCCCTGATGCCGCCAGATTGGTCACCTGTGCTGGCAACCACACATTCCCGCCAGTGCATTGCGCTCTCGCAGTGTCCTGCGCTAAAACATCAATTTGCGATTTTATTCCCCGATAAGCGGCTGGCTTGGTAATGCAAGAAGTTTGAAGCCCGACTCAAGATCGTTTGTATAAATACACCTCTATTGCTGATTTGCTGGGGGTCGAGGGGGGGCAAAAGAGCTGTTGGTAAAATATTCAAAATAATATGGCCGCTTTGACAAGTGGAGTAAAATATAGTTGGACATGCAAAATGGTGTTATCTCTCATAATGGGCCACCGACAGATGGATGGATGGATGTGTTGGAAAGGAAGGCGTCTCGCCCAGCCGAAGAGAAGGAATCACTCACTCCGCAGGCACTATCAACCATCTTGGAAAATGTTTTTCCATGCTTCCCCTTCGGCACAAATTTGGATAGCTGGTACGAACACCCGGGAGGAAATGGGACGATAATGGAGGCGAAGAGTGAACCAACATAATTTATCATAATAATTTTCGTATAAATTATTAATCAAAGAGCAACATCAAACCATCATGCATCATATGTGAGTGTGTTGCATAAAGAAAAAAATACAAACACAGTTGTGTTCTTTTTTATTACCATGATGGTACGCGTAAAAAGGACAACACTTTGCAATCGACTAAAAACTATCTCGAGATGAAAAAAGGCTTATCGAAATGATCGTTTTATGTTTTTTCTTGTATACTCCTGGATTTTTTTATTAAACGCTTTGGGAGCACTTTTTTTAATAAAATAAAATGTCAGATAATGCTCCCTTATAGCTACTTGCACTCATGCAGTTGGCTATCCGTAACGATTCTGCCTTTGCTTACGGATATATTTTCAAGCACGTATTCGTTCGTATAACGCTACATCAGCTACCCTTTTGCTTCACAATAGCTGACTCAGCTGTATTATTATAAATATTACTATCATTATTATTATTATATTTTTCTCTCTACCACACCATGGCCGATGACAAAAGATGAAGGCGAATTTCTTCAACTAGGCATTTCTTTCGCCAAAACAACAATCCCCTAAAGCTCCCAGTAGCTTACATATCGATACGGAACTACCCTCGGCAAGCGACAGAAGAAGCCTGACAGAAAGGACGCCCGAACGCACAATGGATGGCAGAAATGCCAACATTTCGAACTGATCGACCGCGGAACCCCCCGAAGCGAAATCAACCGGCGAAAGGGGCTGCCCAGATGAGGGTGCGTTTAAGTGTGCGCGCTCGCACTGAAGAATTTATGCAGATCACTCTCCCGAAATGTGCATTCCTTGCAGTGGGCCGGGGTGCACAAAAAAGGAAGCGCGATCGTTAAGTAGGAGAGGCTCGCAGAATGCAAACGCAACCAGCTTGGTGAAGCTTGAGCAAGAGAATTATTTCACCACGCTGGTAGGAAAGGGAGCGGATGTGTAGTTGATGTGGCAGCATTCCTGCTACGGATGCAACATTAAATTGAATTATAATACGGTGTCCGAAGAAATATTAACAAGCCAATATATATTTTAAAGTGCGCTGCTGTTTCATACCTCTTTTTAATACATTTTTATTGTGTATAAGGAGTTCTTTTCTTGGGGCTGAGTAAAAGTAATCGACGATAAAAAGGCATTACTTATAGCAGTGGAATGCGGTCAGCGTTCACCGTGATCGAACCGTACCGAACGTCATAATTATAGTTGAGTGTTGTATGAGCATGCCCTATTGTGAGAAAGGAAATACACTACAAGCCGATGTTTAGTGTCATTCTGAAGGAAATAATCGCAACCACCAAATTTATACCTATTTTTTTAAATAAGACTCTTAAACAAGATTACAAGACATATTCTCTTGTACAATGCTAAGCAAGAACATATGAATACAAATATGCATTATGATACACGTCCATCAACCATCCTGCTTTGCCTGGCACAACTACCCTCTAATGCTCTAATGCAGACATTCTTAATGTTTTCCCATGCTTAATTTCCCATCAGCGATAACGATGGATTAATTTGCCCCTTTTGCAGCTTTCTCTATGTATCCGCCCTGTCTGCTTAAAGCTGTGTTCCATGAATATCAAGCCCCCTATGTTTTCTGCTTATGTTCGCCCTTTATCCCAATGCACTCCATATCTCTCTCTCTATCTCTCCCGTTCCCTTTCTCTTTATATCTCTCTTTCTCTCTTTATCTATGTCTTATCTATCTTAAGGCACATTATCATCGGTGACGCCCGTCATCGTCGTCATCGTGGTCGTAGCGCCACAGGGAAATCGCGCAAATCATCGTATGCAAATAGGCACCCGACGCTGACTCACTCACTCACCCACAATCCGAAACGGGGCACGCAAAAGGGTCACACCGTTGGTGCAAACCGATTAACCGTCGCCGTCGGGGTTTGGGACCGCGTGCAATGCGCGTGCATACGAGCGGGGGCGTCCATGTTTACCGTTTGTTTCACACATATCTAACAAGCACCTCGGCGACACCGTGGCACCTCGCTGGTACGATGCTGGTGTGATCCGGTGCAACCATTTCGCTTTTGCCATCGATAATCGGCCCGGTAATCCTATGATCACGTTGGAGGTCTCGGTAAGGATGATGCTGATGATGGCATGACATCGCCACTTAGCCCTGATGCCAAAATGACACTAGAGATGTCACAAATGAAGGAAGGGGTTTTTATTTTGTATCTATAATTTGATTTTCTTTCTAGTAGTTTTAAATATCCCCCATTTCTGTTAGCCACCAACCCACGATGGCTCGTAAAATGCAAAAGTATGTTTTTTAGGTAAACAACTGAACGATACGCCTGGTGCGAGAGGACTTGGCAGGTCAAGCTAGAATTATTTTTTTGGGTGGGAGAGCAAACAAGAGAGCTATAAATTGTTAGACACGGACACCAAATATGATACCAATATAAAACGGTGATTTATTCCTCAACAGATACATCCCGCCAAAGAAACCTGAGGAAATGTTGGGCCAATGTGTTGAAGTCAAAATTATGTTGAAATTGTCATTAATATTACCATGAAAATCACTTCACAGAATTTCATCCAACCATTTTATTAAATAAAGCTGAAATTTAATAATATTCCCCCTTTCGAAATTTTCGTTAAATGTAGGACGAAGTAAAACTCGAAGCCAACTTGCTAGAAAGTCCTACAACAATCGATAAACTTTTCGGCAATGGTAAACGGACGTTTACAGCAGAAAAAAAAACCATCCACAACAAAAACTACACAACTCTTTCAAATATCCCGAAATGACCCAAACACAGAATAAATTGGGTCCCAAATTTAAGCCTCTAGTCCGTTCTTCCTCACCCTTCACGCTTCACGTTCGCTCAAATCCTCCGCGACATTATGATGCGCCATGAAAACGAAATGGAATGACATGAAATGTGTTTCCCCACTTTTATGTAGGATATTAAGTTTTCGATCGTAAAAGAGTGAAATAAAAACAACATAAAATTAAGTCTAAAGTGTACAGAATACTATTTCGAAAACGATCGTTTCACCGTTTCCGCTCGCGCCCAGCCTCACTCCTGTTTTGTTGAAGCTTTGCGGTTGCGATCGGTCTTTTTTGTTCGGGTTGATTTCTACTCAATATCCGACTTTAATATGACTTTGGTTTTAATGAATATGGGCCGCGATTTAAGCCGTGCTCAATATTCGTGAAATATCCTTTCAATATTATACATTTTACCTTTTACTTAATAACACTTGTTAAACCCAATTTATTCAACAAGCATAAGAGAAATGTGCTTGATCGTACATTCATCGCCAGCGCTAGGTAATAATAATATCTAACGCTTCCTCTTACAACGAACGTAAAAGGAAGTCATTAATGCGCCCCAAAACATGCAGCCAGATCCCGAAAAGCTGAAAAATGGTGATAAAATTTGAAGCTATAAATTATCGCAATAAACACTAACACCTTCGTTTGATTCGGAAGAATGTTTTCAGTGCTGGATTTTGTTTAACCGGTAGGATAACAATACGAAATGTTCTACAAGAAAGCGGAATGCAGCTGTTGAGTAAAGTTTTAAAGAACATATTTTTTCTATTTGTTAACAAGTTTTCAAAAAAGAACATCCAAAGGTTCAAAACATTTATCAGTGATCCACAGTCCTGAATCTTTCTCCGAGAAGAATGAACCTGCTTTTGCACCGTCATTCAGCAGCGTGAAATGTGTCAAAACAACTTAATCACGCTTTTCGCCATGGCCACCCTCTGTGCGGGAAACCATTGCCACAGCTTGACCCTGTGCGCTTGTGACGCTGAGTGCGAATCTCAGTTTTGTTTGTCTTTAGCCATCGAAAAAAGGGTCTCATATTTAAAAACAACATCAAAGCAAAAACAGAATCAACTACCAAACATCTTTCCCAGCATCATGTCGATGCCATTGATAGTCTGCCATCGACCGACCACCCCCGGAAACAGATGGATAAATAAGGCAGATAAAGCAACTTCTCCTGATCAGCGTTGCCATTGATTCTCCGATGTTGAGGACAGTGGTACCCGTGCAGATAATCAATAAAACTCTGTCCTCGTGCTGGCAAAGGCAAAGGGTAAAGGGACACGGGAAAGTGTATGTGTGTATGAGTTTGCGTGTGTGCATGAGTGTGTGTACCATGTACAATCAATAACAGTAAATTTTGCCATCTTGACAACGAACCGTTTTTGCGACACTTTCCGATATCGTTCCCGTGGTGGAAGTGTGGTTTCGTTTTTTTTTTCTGTCTTGCGCACGGCAGGAAAACTTTCTTCGTACGCTCGCATTCCGCACGGGTGTGCGTGTGGACTGCAGGCGGACGCATCAGGATGACAGGTCGATAGGGATCGTAAAATTTAACAACCTGTTAAGCCAAAATCTCACACTTTCGGTGGCGCTGGTAACGATGGCGCGATCGCGACGACGTGGGCAGAATATAATAATGTGCCATCAAAAATATAGAATGACCCAGGCAGTCCAACATTACCACCTCCTTCCCCCCTCCTCCCACATCTCTTTTCTCATAAGTATCTGATTTAGGTATTACATGGTTCAGCTCCGATTGGTTAGCTTCATCATCCATTGGTGTGGAACAGTTTTTTCACTGAAGAAACCGTTGGTTTAGCTGGTTTTTTTTGTGTCCAAAATTAAGAAACAACAATAACAAACTTTTTTTGGCAAAACATACAAACACATAATCACTCTTCCACACTGAAAATAGGAATGTTGAGATTAGCTTTTTCTCGTTTATCAAAGCAATTTCTTTATACAGCTCTGTTGGAGAGAGATGCTGCTTCGTTCAGCAAAAGTTTCATTTCCCACCAGGGCACCAGAGACTGTTGATTTTGATCGATAAAAATTGATTTGATATCAAGCTCACTGCTATATCAAATATCGAAAACCACCGCAGCATCGTTTTACGATTGCGATCACATACTTTTCAAATCGTTCTGTTTCATTCACACTTGTGCCTCACTGTGGAAGAAGAAGTTGTCATCCTCTGACACAAAACATGCCCTAAGGAATATACGAGGAGAAACATTCGAAAGCAGTCGAAATCGATTTCTATCCTATGGAAAGGGGAAAAAAATTGAGCCTTTTTTTGTAACTAGTTTTTATTTTATCAAGCTGTTGCCGATGCAAATTTGGAAAAGAATCGGTTGTAAAAGGATGGGCTGCGGGGCGAGTATTTTAATTTGTTTTATATCGCATATATCACACTTTTAATTAGGATCAATGTTATTATTTTTCGTCTCTTTTTCCGCGCAGCCTATCTTGCGGAGGGTAATGCGATACTCTCACTGGTTTTTGGAACGCTATTGTAGAAAGGAAACTGGCAGGAGAGGCAAGACGATTTGCGACAGCGTATCCCGCCACACAGCGACATTCCGGCGACATAGAGCGATTGTGCAAAAGCCGTGTGGCGTTCCATCTAGGCGCTCGATCGATAAGAATGTGCTGAGGAAATAATAAAGCGAACGATCGGGAACGAATATTTGAAGCGGACGTGTGAGATATCATTACAAGAAGAACTTAATTTCGCACAACTTTTATCAGTGACTCACCTGTGGTGGTCTGGGATGTCAAGCAAAACAGAGAAAAGAGCGGACAACAGAAACCACTTCGAAAATGTGCCGGACGAAACGGTTGATATTGGCATACTAATGGGTGCATAATCATAATAACAAATCCTATTTCCATAAGCAGCATGGCATCGGGACGAGTTGGAGCAGCAATTTTGGCGACACATTTGTTTTCCCTGTACGAACGGTGGAGGACGAAAAGCGAAAAGCACACACACTCACACACCTTTACAGCCGCATAACTTGATCAATTTTGAACCTCTTTATTAGAAGGACTCCAACGAGCACAAAAACTATAAAACTTGCCACAGAACTTTTTACACCGGTACCAGTATATCTACTTCCTTGCAGCTCTCCAAGGTTTCTTTTATCCATTGGCTTTTACTTTTTGAGTAGCTCCATCTGTTTCCGGAGCACTGTTGGCCCTTCTTTGAGAGGCTCACAACCTCTTCCAGTAAGGGGAAGTCCAAGCCGTTTCGGGGTGGAACTGGGAAACCGATTAAGGCTTCCAGTAGCTGACAGGACATCGTGTTTTCGCTTGATTACGGCTGTCAAAATGTCACCATCGGAACGTTCATCATCGCCCGAACGGTCGGCGGAGCAGCAGGAAGGAGACTAGCGACAAAGGAAAGAGCTCGCATAAGCGCACCGCGTGTCCGATCGTGTTGGTGGTTGCAGGCAGCCCTGGTCAACCAGTCAGCGGCTGAAGATCATCATCTGTTTGAAGATTAAGATTCCAGCAAGGGTTGACTTCCCACCGAGAACAGTTGCAGAGAATGATCACAAGAGGAAGGGTCCCGGAAAGGGTGTAAGCAATCACACAACCTGCCTGAATTGACTTGATGCACTTCTTGTGGGTGCATGGGAAGATGGGTTTTCGTTCGTTTGTTTAATAGTTAAGGAGCTATGCACTATCTGCAGAACGTGGTTTACGCTAGTTCAGAATTACGATCGATCTCACGGGACGATGATTATTGATCGGTAGATAGACGATGGTTTGCAGGAGGTTGGAAAATCTGTAGATGCATGATCTGGAAAACGCTCTGCAAGGTAAAGGCAGATCTTCATTTACAGCGACAGCGGTCGTTCATTGCTATCGCTGCAATCGCTACCGCAACCATGCAGAGTGCAATTAATGACACTGACAAATCGGCTGTCAGGCATTTTGCGTCAAATTCCTCACTTGAAGGTGCAGTACGATGCATGATGTGTTCATACCATTTTCCAGGTCTTTGCCTTTAAAATCTAGCAAGATGCTCCATGGGCCAGCAAACATTAACATTGGTTAAACAGCATTTTGTTTTAAATATCATTCCAATGCAATGGAAAAAAGGAGTGCCCGAAAATCAAACGAATCAACGAATAAACGTGCGTTTGGCATGGGTCCCTTTGGCAAAAATGGCCAAAACCCTGGGCAGGCAGAAACGCTTCATCTTGGCAGAAATCATCACCATCACCGCCATTAGCTTTACCCAATGGCACAGGTTCGTTTGCGTAGCCGTCGCTCTCATTTGTGCAGACTTCTCGGATGTCTGTGTGCGCCATGTGTTTGATTTTGTTTAACATTTTTCGGTTTAAATTAATAACTTTAACAAGAATCATCATAAAACCGAGACAGCCAACGGTGCAAAAGCGCTAACACCAAGACTCCGTCCACTCTCCGTTTGCAATGGCAGGCACACACACGGGCAAATGTGGATTCCGCTTAAAGCATCTCCCCACGGAGCCAGCCCGGACCAAACCCATTTCGCGGAATGTCGGCGTCCGAAACTGCGATCAGCCGGGGAGAAAAAATTGAAGCGGAAATCAAACTCTTCTTCGAAGAGTTAACAAAGAACGCAAACAAAAACAAGAAACACAAGAACAAACAATCGGACCGGCCGGGAGAGAAAGATTTGCGCAGAAAGCGACGAACCTGATTTTTAACTTTTTGGACTTTGACGAAAATGATGGAGCGCAAAACGTGGAAAGCTGGCTGGTCGGCTGGATTGGTGGTTGAGTTGAAAACCTTCTCGGACACACCATACTGGATACACTGGTTTTCTGGCGGAGTAGCTTTGGGGTGGAGTTCGATTTGTCAGAATGTGGTATGATTTCCCATCATCTGTATGAATGTGTGTGTAAACGGGTCGAATCGGTGGCAGTTTCAGCGTATACGTGCATCTCTCATTGGCCGCGATGGGAGGAGAATAAAAAGAGACATCGACATGATGATGACGAACTTATGAACGTTCAAAGGAGCGGTGTATACGGCAGTGGGAAATAAAAAAGGGTCCGATATGGCCACGACAAAAAAAGTAACAACTGCGCGAAAGACTCGGTATCGGGGTGAGTGATGAAACGGAGGGAAGAAAACGATCGGAGAAAGGAAGTTTTAAAGTTCATTTACGTTGACCGTTGATCGAACGATCCTGACGACCGAAGCCTTGATGACCGCTGGTGACGATGATTGCTCTCGATCTCGTGTGCCTGTGATGGCGAAGCATGGTAAGAAGGAAGCTTCGAGTAGATGACGGTGTACGTGATCGCACATCGTATGTACATTTCTCAAAAGCTCTCCTGAACGGGCTGCATCGAAAGAGAGTGTATGATCGACAGGGCTTCAGACAAATTTGATAGCGCCATCTTTAATGAACCAAAATACACTGCACAGGCGCACGACAGCATATTGATCGTGGAACGTTTTCGTTGTGAAGAATCGCATCTCTCTTTTTGTAAAAACAAATATTCACATTTTAAGTAAGTCTTAGGTCTACGATGCTTGTGCCCAATATCTGCTTGTAGTCTAGCGCGTTTCGGTCTGAGCAAAAGAATAGGATTCATACGTGAGTGTGCCGTTGTTTTGGCTAGGCGTTTCTAACACCAGCTTTGGCGCATCTAATCAGTAACGGTATCTTGGCGTGAAGCAGTGAAAATCCATTAAAACATGTTCCCCATTCGCTCGCAACAACATCAACCGAATCCAATAACATAAATAATAACGAGGTCAGACGGTCTGGAAATTTTCGTGATTTACCAGTTGAAAATGTCTTTATGATTTACGATCAACGGCCAATAGTTGTGACCGGTGCGGCCACAACAAAACCGCCACATAAACCAGAATCCTATTATCAGCTCCGTCGGTCGGCCTGGACAAGGTGTCCATTCTGCGACGGATTAAATCACCCTCCTCGGTCTCGAAACCGGCCCGAACAAGTCAATAAAAATCCTTCCAATCGATAAAAACGAACGACCAACGGTTTTAACGAAAACACACGGAATTGGGTGGCCGAATGCGTTTTCAGCCATTCTACTCCCACGTGTTTAATTCATTTTATAGTTGCCTCGATAGGATTTTGGTACCAAGTAGGGAGGACGGGACGAGTGTGCAAAGGGGAAAAGCACATTAAAACGAAAGCATCTCTCCGAACCTCGTATAAAGATGATTGACCGTACCGCCGGACGACACTTATTTTCAAGTCCGGACACGCAATCGCTCTACGACTTTGACCCTGCTGTAATCAAAGTACAGAAAGGATCGAGTCCTTCATGAGGCAAACAGTTCTACAACACGTTGAAACGACCGTACCAGAGTAACACAATAAGCCATCATTCCCATTTTATCAACGATTATGCTTACCCTTCCCATCACTGGTGATACTCGAGCTCGACGGCTCAAAATGCTACTTCTCCCTCACAAGCTAGCAATAATTCGCCTTCCCAAACAAAACGACACATTAGTGTAAATTCCCGAATCCAAACCCCACTCCGTCTCAGCATTTTGTTGGGGTTTATTTTTCCACCCCACCCTCAAACGGTCCGTTTTGGTGGTCGTTAACACATTAAAAAGCAAAATGTTTCCATTGGACCGTGGGCTTTCAAGAGTTGTAGGCCGCGAAGGCAAGCCTTTTGGGCGGGTGACAATATGGGATGTTGAGGGAAGATGGTCAATAAAATTTCACGCGATCATAAAATGTCGTTCCTGCCGCCATTGTGCTGCTGCTGCTGTTGCTGCTGTAGAGAGAGTGTGAAGGTTTCGAATGGCAAATTCCATACCTTGCATGGCCATTTCGGTTAAAATACGGTGCTAGATAAGCGTAACGCGAACAAAACGCCTCAAAAGCTGGGAAGGTTGAACGAAAAATCGAATGAATTTCGTCACTGCAAAGCAGTTGGCGAAGAAAGAGAAAATAGTTACACGCACAGATGTTCACCATTAAAACGCATCGCGAGGATAAAGCTGGGTGTCTGAAGCAAAGAAGCATGGCCTACTAGAAGACCAAGGCGAGTGATGAAAAGAAAGCAAAAATACATAAATCTAGTTTCGGTAAAGTGACTTTTACGAGTTTGAACCATTCTGGTTGACGGGCAGGCTGACTGCCTAAAACGTTAATTTTGCCCCAATAGTGAGGGACGAAGACGTTTATGGACAATTTGAATTTAGTTTCTAATAGAATCGATAGCAAGATGGCGTTTGGGAGCCTCTTTGTCCTTCTCATTAGCATTTGAATACATTCTTATTTTTCATCTTAGCTTCACTTTCGATTTTCCATTTCATTCCATAAAATTTTTAAATCTTTGCGGTCGGTTTCACAAACATGAAATTTATCCAATATGATACACTTTAATCTATTTCTCCTTAAATCATACCGAACATTTTCTCTACACGGGCTTTCCAATGAGTTTTAATACCATTTTCTTAACATTTCAGGTTCAACTGTAGTAGTGCATTCGGTTTCACTGCTTCCAGCTGCTCAATTACAACTCACGCTTTCAACAATGCTTCTTCCTTCGGAACATAATACAAGAGTTCGTTACTAGACCTCATGGCGGGCATGTTTGTAGTTTACAATGTTTCTGTTTCCTTTGCTGCATTCTTTTCCCTTTGCTCTGAACCCTGAACTAGCATCCATTAACCTACACACGATACATTTCAAGCGACCTTAAAAAGCCTCACCGTGTTCTTGATCGCGCATTAATATGGCGTGAAAAAATACACACCTTTTTTAAACGCCGGCAGAACGCTTGGAAAGCGCCTCGAGAAGTTCCCAAAGCTGAATCATACTCGGTTCTAGGGTAAAAAGTTTTGCTGCTGCTGCTCGTAATTCCAATTGATTGGGTTCAACCGAAAGAGAGTGAAGACTCATCCTATTCGGGTCACGAGGATGATCCTACGGTTGTGAATTGGCCTACATTAGTGTGGGTTGCGCTCCTAATTTCCTTTTCATTTTTACTTCGACAGAAGGACAGACAAGTAAGGAATGCATTAAGAAAGAGGAATTCTTTTGTGTGATGTACAAACGGAACTGACTCTTTAACAGCCTATACTAGAACGGAATGTTGCTTTCCTTTTTTTTTAGAACGAAAGCTTGAGGCTCACCTGAAAGCACACACATATAAAAGGATTTGATTTGGATGAATAAGAGCCGGCGTAAACTTTGATCAAACTTCAATTAAATTAATGATTGAAGATCATTCTCTTACAGTGTTTCTCTAAAAACTTCAATCATTTCTAATGGTATTGAAAATCCTAGAATTGTGATATTTACTGTTATAAACGCATCTCAAGACTGATGCTGAATTTCACAAGAATTAAGGTGATGCTAATATGTTTCGCAATCACATAGTTATAATCCACGCATATATCACGTCCAAAACGATATCCTTCAAAAGTTCTCATCCTGATCGCCCTCATCTCTATCTACAACCATCGGTCATCAACCCAAATATGTGATCCCACCCAAAGCGAACCCCATGAAGCGCTCGAGAAAACAAATGCCGCCCTCTCCCCGTCACCCAACGGTGCATAAATCTTGCGCCCGATTCGAACGCACATCAAAACACAAATTAGATTTCCTCTGGCGCGCTGCCGACCAGCGCCGCGGTAGATCTTCGCACGCTGCGGCTCAGCCAACGTGTCGGCCAGTTTTTGTGTCCGTTCGATCATTGGATTTGATTTGACAACGGCAAACGGCGATCGATCTTGTTCTCGCGGGCGCAATCAACTCCCTTCCTCTTTCCATCCCTCTCGCATTGCTCGGGAAAGGTACAATACCATTTTTGAAATTTGAGAGTATCGATCAAAAGTCCACACTAGATGAGAAGGACAGGTCTATGTTTTGTTGTTACTGTTACTTTATACACACTCAAATCTTAACAGGACAATCGGTGAGGGGGTGTGCGTTTTGTAGCAAACGATAGAAATCGAAACGATCTGCGCCGGAAAGTCGTGAAGTTTAGAGATGGTTCGCGCTCGCCTCGGAATAGAGCAGTTTGGATTAAAATTCATTTCCCTTTGCTTGCCTCGTTCTCTTTCATTCTTCCCACTGTTCCCTGTGTTACTTATCGCGGACGGACAGGGAAGAGTTAAACTCAACAAACCCGAAAAGACCACCGAGTGTCGATCCACTGACCAACGATGGTGGAGAGTTACCTTCCACTCTAACACCCAAAGGGAACCAGGGAGACTTCGGAGAAAAGAAGAAACAAGCTAACACACAAACACAAACGCGCGTCCCTCACCACGGATCGATCGCACCAGCACTTGAGAAATGTTACCGATGCTCAACAAGACATTATATTGACGTTAGATCATAAATTTGGAAAATCATAAAATCAATATTTATACACATCAAGCGCTGTTTATCGGACCTCGGACGAATCGGGCGAGTTGGCGGTGCCTTCGAATTGACAGGTCTTGAGGTGTTTAGGATGCGAACGGAATTGGTTGGATTGGGGTTTAGGGGCACTGATCCCGCAGTTGGAAGAGGTATGCGATGAGGTTCTTGTCACCTTACGCTAGGTGGGGATAGCATTGGAATGGTACGCGGCGATAGTAGAAAGGGGAAACAGCGTTGAGGTGAATTCGCGGAGGAACTTCTACCAATCATGGCGACACAATGGTACTGGCACATCATCAACCTCTTACGGGTAAAAGTGGTGTGGGACGGCCAGGCGCGGATGTTGATTCGATTAGGCTTATGACAGTTAACCACAAAACGAGAAAAACCATTCGAAAGATGAATTCCAAAACAAAAATTCCGATACGAAAAGTGTTTCCCCGGCAGGGCCGTGGTCCGAGTCGTTGATGTTTTTGGCGGTCTCGCATTTTTAATGCTGATCGATTTTCTTATCCCTAACCCCCTGGTCGCAAAACCGTGCCGTGTTGATGCTTTGATGAAGGATGTTTTCTATGGAATGTTAATGTACTCCTTTTCACGCTATTTTTCGTAAAAAAAAACCATCCCTCGTCGTCTCCCGAAAAAAGGAAGGATCGTAAATCATAAGAGGCGTATTTAAAAAAATAAACCATGATAGTGATTGAATAGAGCAAACGAGCAGGAGAGATCCAACTTTTTAACGGCTAACTGGTCCGCTAGGTGATATCTGTGTTCATGTCGGGATGCTAATAATATTTTTAATTGTTGATCAAGCAACAATTCTTGCGGCTTGCAATAAACGGTTGGTGAACGAGGTTTGTGCAGTCCGATGTTTTAGAGCCTAGAAAACCCTTTTGAAAGTGATTTTCAATAAAAAAATCTCATGTCCTATTCCAATTTTCAAAGCGTTGTAAAATATGTTTTGGGAAGGAAAGGGTATAATAATGCAAATCTTCGGACTCTTTTATGAGACACGCTAAAGAATTATTGAAAGTAAAGGTAAAGGTATTTGGTCAAACGACGTCTATCTTTTGCTGTAAGTATTACTTGTAACCTCACAACCAAGAATATATTGGTAAAGATTTTCACCGACTTTCATTTCTTAACAACCAACTGCACGATTCCCTTTTAAGCTCAGGTGAAAAAGGGAAATTAACTTTTTCAACCTAACCATACACCGAACGACTGTTTGCCCTTACGCCAGTTTCGGTGTCTTTGTTTTGACGTTTTTTGTTCCGCCCGAACCCAAGCTCCTTACAGAAGCCGGAAGGTGTTTGGTGGCCGTTCTAAATTCATGCTCACCATTCACCTTTCAGCACTCGCACACATACACACCCTTCGCGTCTTTGCCCGCTGTACCCAGCGACCAGAACCAGGGATAATAAAATAATAACTACCCATTGAACGAGAGCGCGCGTTCGCCCGGACATTAAGCTCGGTTTTACAGCCGGAAAGCAAAAGCCCCGTCCTTTCTGGAGCCTCCACTCCGGAACGAAAGGAACCCCTCGTACCAGTGTGCGTGCGAAAAGGGTTCAGACGGTGAAACTACGAACGAACGACGAAAAAAAATAAACCAACCAAACCTATAAGAAAGCGAAACAAAACGCACACAGAAAGCGAAACAAACTTCAACAAGCCCTTCAGCGAGCGACATTCGACCGGGACGAGGTGGGAAACGTTTTCCTTTGCATCGAAGTGGAAACCAAGAGCTTGATGCACCAAACGGCACGGATCCGTGATCGCGATAGCAATTATTTGATTAAAGGAAAATTACCTTAATGATATTCATCCCTCACGTTTGCGCACTCGACGACGAGGACGACGACGCTCCGACGGCCACCGGAGGACACAAACGTTTGGCAGGATTGGAAACGGTTTCACCCGCAAAGGGATCTCTCACGAAGTGCGGTGAAGGATCTCTGATTTACCCCGGACGGAGCGAAAGAGTCGGAGCGTTAAATGATCTTACTAAACGTTTCCGTGCCTACAATGTAAAGGAATTGCCCCGAGGTGACGATACTGAACTCTGTAGTCCACGCTGGGATCGATTCCGCGTGAATCCTAAATTATGAATCTGTAAGGCGTAGGGTTGCGGCATTTACGCCTTTTTGCCTTCCCTCCGCCTGTCCTTTGTCGGAGTGGGTTTGGAAGCATTGATTGTAAAGTGCTGATAAGTGAGTGAGTGGTTGGTTTGCTCTGTTTCTGCTTCGGGGTTGCCGAAAATTGCGTACCCGCTTTAATAGCAAGTAAACACAACCGACCACAAATCTGTGCAAGTAGGAGAGAGATTGTGGTTGATGTTTATCTCCGAGTTGGAAATGAGGGAAGCATTTTCGCCCCAGGTTACATCGGTTGTCAAGTGAAACAGTTTTGAAAGCAAGTCCTGATCACAGGAACGCTCCCTTCTCTAGTTCAATTTTTAGCTAATGTCTGAAAGAAGGTTCTGCATTCAAACAGTCATTCAGCATTAAAACTGTTGTTGAAGGTGGTTGATTTTGTACGCTTACCAAGATTATTTTTAATCAACGTGGAAAACTCACTTCCTGATCTCACCCGACGAACAAAGCAAAATAAACAAGATGACGGGATCAGGCTTTTCCACCAAGCACAACACACTGCTCTAAATGCATCAACCAAGCGTGCAGCACTCCTCCTTGCCCTGCGCGTCTTAGTTGCAGTGTCATCGAGCGTGCATTGTCCCCGGGCTCAAAGTTCGTTAGGCCACACTTTGTGTCCGTTCGCTTACTTTTCAACAATTTTCCACCTTGCCACACCGCTCCGCTTCCAACGGACAATCACGCACACGCACTTCTCGACCATTGATCAGCCATTGAAAGCGGGCTTGTTGAATGCGCTCAAACCGGAGAGGCACCGGAGAGGGACCTATAAGTGTGACTGCGTTCTGGAGCTCATCAAACCTTCGGGGAAGGTGAATGGGATTATTTGAATAAATATTTACCCAACTATCGGGGACCAAGCACAGGTTTGAAGCACGAGAAAGGAATGATGTGAGATCTCACAACTCGCAACCATCGAGCGCATTAGAGGCATGCAGACAGGATTACTTCAACAGCATCGTGAGCTCTAGCGCGTAGAATAATGAAAGTAATAATAACAAACCGAGTGCAAGCGTTTCCCCACAGCGAGAGAGGGCGAACACTTGACACTGACTGGGGAAGTATTGAAGGTGCCTGACATTTATGTAGTTTTCCTAGCTTTCGTTGTCGCCCCAGTGTTGGTTGGGCGAGGTGGAGGTGAGTTTTTGATCGAGAATGACTCGAATTTTATCAACATGAACGTTGCTGTCTCTCGCCAGATCTGCAACATTATGCTCTTGAAAGTCTCCAGCCTCTCCTCTACCCATTCCGTCTTCCAGCTCTTGGCTCGTTGACGCCCTACCAAGTGGCTAGTCTCACTCGCCCCACAAACTCTGTTAGACCTGCTTTCATCAGATTTTGCTTGTTGCGGATCATAGTGCTTGAGCATTGGATAATTTCAATTTCGGACACCACACGTCACGACGATCCAATCCCTTCGTTGTACCACAGGCTTAAAGATGCCAAGCTGGAAGAAAGCAAACAATCGAAAGCATTGTAGCAAAGCCGAAGCTGTTTATCCAACAAACTATCCCCTCACTCGACCCCATCCGATTGTGTTCTCGATCCCGTATTCCGTTGTTTTTTTTTTGATCATAGGCGAACTGGCACGACGACAACGGCTTGAAGTGTATTGGCCGCGAAAGGGTGAATCGTGCTGATTGGGCTGTAACGGGGCTGCCGGGGTCAAGTGATGGATTCTTGAAGGCGCGCGAGTACCGATGACGGGTCGGATGTGTTTGTAATGGTCGTTGTGTGGTGACCGTGTGGTGTGCTCTATATGCCACGGAAACACGGGAACCGAGAGCCCGTCAACACGCTGTCGGAAAATCGGAGCGGCGAAGTGATTACTCAGTAAACATTTAATTGTGCTCTAGAGAAAATATTATCCCATTCGCAGGACAGCGTGGTGAATGGAGTGTATCAAGCTGATATGATTCAGATCACTTGTTTACTTTGAACAAAGTCAATCACGATGCAATTGGAATCGAGATAAAAAGAATGATGCGATTGATGCTATTACGGACTAATTTGTTGCAGGCAACAAACGGCCAAACACCAGACCACTGTTGCAACGTGCAATGTGGCAATACAGCATTAACGTCTTTTTATTGAGAAACAGCTTTCGCTCACGCTGCCAACAAATTATGCATTTTAAAGTACGCTCACCGAATACGTAATAAATAATCCCTCAAACTAGATTTCCTACCCACACTATGGCAAAAACTTCACGATAACAATATAGTACGAGGTACTGAAAGAGAGAAAAAAACATCTGTACCACTCAAGTTAATGGTAGTGAAAGCATTAGCCTTAATAAAAATGAAAAATGTTGCACAACGCATTAACACGGCCGAGGCCGGGTGATCCGCCGGAGCTCCTGTCCTCGACGGTGACATGATACGAAACGACCATGTAAATCGAGCCCCCGTCCCGTTCTGCGTTACTCAACTCGGTTTCATGCGAAGCAATTCTGCGGAACGATTGATTCGTTCAACTAATCGTATCGACGCGTCACATCGCGTACTGTTGCCACTCGGGCAACGAAAGCAACAACAACAAAAAACACAAAACATAAAAGCAACACATCGCCAACTGCAAACTAAACCAATCACCTTTCCTTCATTTGTGCAATCAATATCCCTCGGCTTGGCGGCTCACAGCTACTGTTTCGCTGTACTCGTCTCAAATTACCGAACCGCTTAATCGAATACTACACTGAAGTCAAAACGCTGGCAAAGAAAGGGAAGATGGAAACGGGGAAAGGCTTCATTTGCTCCCTCCAGCCAGCTCCACTTTGAAATACAGGAAGACGAGCTGTGTTCGCATTTAAATTACAGGAAAATGCGTGCATCAAAACGACACATTCGATACGGTGGTACGAAAGACATCACCAGCAAGACGCAAGCGACGAACCTTGCACACTTCCTTGCTGGGATCAGTCCACCCCAACGGTGCATTAACGCATTCCTGTGCAAATGTGCCAATGCGCTCGGTAACGAAGCGAATGCAGAGACAATCGAATCGAAATAAAACAACAACAAAAAAATCCATGATTTTTTTGGTAAGCCATGATTGCAAACAGGTGGGTTCAATTGTACTGTTCAACAACGCGACTGAATTGACGAACCGATTCAAAAACGATAGCGTTTTGAGACTGTGCTGATTTTGGCGTAGAAGCAAACGCTCCAGTTCAACTTTGATCGACGGGTGGCGTGAAAATGCGCGAAAAGTTGTCACCGGTGACAGCCGCGTGGACGAGTCGTATCGAAGAAATGTCACTGGCTTGTAGAATGTCGGTGAAAGAGAACGATGCAATTGCGCAGAAAGTTATGATTTTTTTTTGTAAGCGTCTCTCAACACACTACTTCTTTGGACAATTTCTCCCGAGAACAATGGACAAAATACAGAAGGGACGGCCGCAACACAAAAAACCCTCAAACGTAAAGCAACTCGTTCGCCTTCAACGCTCGTTACGACAGCCGAACAAGATCTCCTCACGACGCAAATGTCGATCACGATCGTGTGCGCTTGATTCAATCGACCGGATTGACATTGTCCACTTTTGCCCGGTGCTATTGCAAATTGTTTCATTCCTTCATGGCACACGCAAACATGCTCCGCTCACCTGCTCCCACCACACAAGCAGCAAACCGCGAGCGAGATCAAAGAGATCAAGTTGACAAATTATTATGTCAAGAAAGATTTTTAATTTAAATGTTGCAACTGTGAAACAAAAGAGACAAATAGAATGCTAATGCAGGCGATGTTGATTCCTTCTCCCACTCCTCCCCTCCGCCCCCCCTTTCCACTCTGCTTTTGCAGTACAGAGAGGTTTTCTCCACGCGCCCACGGTGGGCCGCGGCGCTTAATATATCTTCCGGAGATTGATTCCATTCGTACAAACGGAGGAGAATTTATTTGAATATCTGTGTTCTCTATCTGTCGAATGTGGCCGTTCGATAAAGCAGCAAGTCCCGCGCTGTCCGACTTGGCTGAAATATTGAAGAAAGAGAGAAAACGAAACAAAGCTCCGGGAAAGAGGGAAATTTTCACGACCGTTTTGAAACGTTTTGCTTGATGCATTTCTGATTGGAACGGTGAAGGTGATGGGAACTGCTGGCAGTGGCTTCGTTTTTGCAATCAAAGCTCAACGACGTACCACAACTCGCGCCAGGCTTTCCTTTTGCGCTGAGTATTCTGATGCATCGAACGTGGTGGATGCTGACCGAGGCCGCGGGCTGCCGCGTGAAATCTGTTTCGGGGGTTCCGTTTGCCGTTGAGCGAGAGTCGATAACTGATCGCAAATCGTTGCTGTACTGCGTGCTTGAGCCATATTCGTTCGCTTGTATACGTGTAGTTGTTTGGGTGGTTGGTTTGAAAAGTTTTTGGTGTGGTTCTCTTTGAGTTTTATTTAAAAGGCTTGCAAATAATCTTTCTCTGTACACAAATTACCCTAATTATACAATACCTTTCATCAATCGAAAATGTTTAAGGTAAAAAAAAACAATCAGTTTAAATTTACAAATCTTTCAATGATGATGACGTTTTAAAAGTTTTCCAAAAGTTTTACATTTACAGTTGGTTGAAAAATATTAAAGATATTTGTTTTTTTTTTTGTTCAACTAGCACCAATATATCCATACGTTAATTACCTACGGGTAATATTCATCCAACCTTATCGCGTTCGGCGACAGCTATTGCAAACTGTTTGAATTTCATGCATCGCTCGCAGGCATCCACGAGGCTTCCGAAGCAACAACGTCAGCAGCAACATCACTCCAACCGCACCATCCGTCGTTCTACATCAACCAATCCCCCTTTCACCCTCTAAACCCTTAGCCCTTAGTGAAACCTGCTTGCACTTGCAGTATTGAACGAGAAACGATTTTGTTTTCGCTTTTCGGCCATTTTCCGACCAGAAGTTTGGTTCGAAGCTCCTCCGTATAGAAACAGCAAGGGCGGCGTGTAGCAGAAGATAAGGGGAACTGCGAACAGAAATCGAGACCTTTCTGTAGAGAAAAAAATAATGCAGCAGAGAAAAGGGACAATCTTTCGATGCAAGCGCGCAAAACGCAGAACCACGCCGCGTGCAATCCGTTCCGGCTGTCGGTGAGAATGTGGCAGGGCACGGAAAACGCAAAAAATAACCGAAGAAAAGGACCGAACTGACTGTGTGGAGCGTGGTTTTATTCAAATAAGACAAATGAATCATGCTGATGGTGTTTACATTTTATTTGTTCCTGCCACACCATCCCGGACGGACGCCGACAGTGCCGCGTGCAGGGAAAGGCGGGTGAGTAAGGTGGAGTACCAAAAAAAAAAAAAAAGAGGACGACAAACAAGGAACGGAACGGTGGAAACAGTGAAGATCGTCATGAACGAATGTGGACAGGAAGAACGAGGCGACAGGTTGTATGTTTATGCCTCGGAAATTATGTTGCATGTTGTTGGTCGCTTCGACCACAAGGATGCGGCATATAGCCGCCCAGCAAGAGAACGTAAGAAAGAGGCTCAATCTCGCTTCGAGTGGTTCCCGCAGGCAAATCCTGTCAGGGCCCTTGCCGAGCCTTTAGATTGATTCATGTTGTGGCGTTTGTTTCGGAGGTGCACTCGGTGGAATTGGCGTTTTGTTTTTGTGTGGAATTTCTCAACCGGACATATTTTAGAACCAATTCATTTGTGACACTTTGGACAAATGAGAAAGCAATACAAAAGGAAATGAGAAAAATGTGTTTTCTTCATTTCCATTTTTGCAATGCATTTATCCGATGAATTCGAGGGAGGCGCATGTACATCATTCAACTAACTGGTAAGCGTTTCAGGCACCTTGTCACACTTGTAGCACTCAAAAAATCAATAAACAAAAGTTTCAAGCATTATTTATGATCCGTTGAGAAGTTCCAATTTCCCTAAAGGAAACAACCCAGACACTCTACGCTGTGCGTACATACCTTTCAGAAACTGTCTTTCCGCCGTTGTTCTTTTGTCATCAAAGGTCCATCCCTCCTCCCCACCATACTGTAAAGACAAATCACACAACTGGACAAATACACACGCCTGTGAAGTGCATTTTCCGCCCTGATTGCTTGCTTGCTTTGCGGTGCGAATTGAACCACGACCAAAGGCATATGACCGGCGATTATCTTAGCACCGGTATGGTGAGAATCGTTCACGCAAGGTGTGATTTACAGGATATACATAAATGGACCATAGGAGAAGGAAAACAAAGAATCGCATGCAAAGAACGATCAGCCGGTGGCGGCTGCGTTGATGTTGTGCTTGCGTTTTGTTCTTGAGGCTTCTTACTTTAGTGGGTTTTGCTGTTGCTCTTGCTTTTGTGGTCGAACTGAGGTATTCTCTTCTATTCCAGGATTAACGTTAAAGAATTGCACCAGACACCAAACTTCAGCCCCTATCGTTTGTTTCGGCGTGCAATACCTCGTAACCTGACAGAATCCTGGCAGACCATCCTGGCGACCTGCCATCGTAAAAATAGAGCAAAGCAATCCGAATCCTCTTGGTGAACAAGGGAAAAAGAGTGAGAAACAGCGTGTTGAGTGAGAGAGAGAGGGAGGGGGGAGAGTAAAACATGGGGGTGATGCTTCGGTGCGGTATTTGTACATCGCTTGTTTCCCATGCTCCATTTTTATGCTCATTATTATTTCCGCCTCTGAGGATGATGATGGTAGTGCAGTGTTGCAGCAATCTTAGAGCATACATGGTTTAGGGCGGAGCACAAAAAAGAATAGAGAAGACGGTCCAAACGAAAAGAAAGAAGGTGAGAAGTTGTTTGTGCTGTCTCGTGTATGCGTTCGTGTTTGTTTCTCAGGGCGAGCTGTAAGTGAATACCTTCGTTTTTTTGTTTTTTTGCTTCAAAGAGGCCTTCCGGTGTCGAAAGCTAGGAAATCAATCACATTTTATGGCACCTCTAATGTTCGCCGCCAGGCAAGTACACCGGTCCGGGATGAAGGTTCGCTTTTTAGATGGGTTTAGCGGGTTTACGACTTGTTTGATTTGAAAATCTCGTAAACAAATAAGCGGGTGTAAACACAGCAATGCAATGCGGAAAGTAAACAGGATGATATGGCTCATTTGGTTTAAACAAGCATACAATGAGACAATATTGTGTGGAGTTTGGAGAACGTAAGCATTCAAAGAAAACTAATTATTCATAAATTGAAAGCATGCTACACTGCTTCCGCAATAAATGTAACTTTATTGAACCGATTCACCTGCACGGCTCATAAATTGTTTCGTTCAAACGATCTTCATACATCACGGAGAAGATTTAATATCCACTATTTAAAGTTCCCACACTTACCGGGCGGAATTTACTCTCACCTCTCACCAACTGTGAACTAAACCCCCCTTATTGACGGTACATAAAAAGTATCACTTCTGTGCCTAAGCTACACCAACCGAACCAATCATTTCGCTCCAACCGCAAGAATGCGGGAAAGCGTCCGTAGCTTCTAGCTGTGAAAAATTCTAATTACCACTGAATTTCCTATAATTTAACAACATAATTTGCCATTTTTCTCCCGAACGCGTTCCATCTCGAGATCGTGCACGATCAAAACGATCGCAAACGTTCCTCCTTCCCAACACTTCGCTCATTGGCAGCGGTGTCAATCCTGCTGTAAATAAACTTCACCCAACACTCGGTGAAAACCGTTTACCTTCACAGCGGCGGGTCATTCCTTTTCAATTGTAAGAAAGGAGGGGGGCGGGGGAGATGGCGGGCGCCACCATCGCGATGCATATGCCGCCACCGCACGATCATCTTCTGCATCGGCAAATGGTTTCGTCTCGTTTCATAAACGGCTGCGGCCGCTGCGCTCCGTGTGCGAGTTTTGCTTGCGGTTTTGCACCCACGTTCCCTTAACTCAATTACAACTGCACCCCAGCAGCATCCACTGTCAGCCGGCTTCAAGAGAAGTTTCGCTCCATGTTGCCGAGACTGAGCTTACTGCTTGCCGCATCCGTACGATGCTGTTGCATCTTCCTTTCCGACTGTTCACTCCAATCCTAACCGGCAATTGTTTCATTAAATTAAAATATATACATATTTATAAACAAACGTAAACACGCGGCGCAACAAGATGTTGAAACAGAGGAATTGAATAATTTAATGCCTAATAAAATAGTAAACAAATTGAATGAATTGTACGCTACACGGTGGCGGCCGCCAAACAGAACGAACAGAACGGGCGCAAGAAGTAATGGAGGGCGTTGGGTAAAATACCCATCCAGCCTATCTCGCATGGAGTCCGTCGTTCGTCGCTGCATTTAAGCCCGCCGTTAAAGACCTAGCCCACGGGATGCCCTAGCGCAGACGACGCTGATGCCATCCTTTCGATTCGAGGCAGGCAGTCTTTGGGAGGATCGAGATTTCTGCTTGCACGAAGCGCAGGAACGAGAGCGTCTGTACTTCACGCCTTACAGCCGAGCATTTAGCAGCGTGCCGGTGCATCCATTGCAAACGGCTGTCGGCTAGATCGGACAAACGGGGCGAACGGGCGCAATAGAATGCCTACAAGCTTGGATGATGATGATCATGGCGCGAGGTTTAGTCCTTCGCACAACACCTCGCCGTGCGTTCTGTTAGCATTAACTGTTCTGTTCGATCTTGCTGGTTTGCCATTTGTGCTGTGGCTGGTTGCGTTTGGTGATTTCGCGACCCGGTATCGCGTCCTACGTGGATGGTGCGACACGAAAAGCGCTCGTCGAAATCGTTCGTATTGCACACCACTGCGATCGGAATCTTTGCCATCGTGGTCGATCGATGCTGATCATGCCGCGTGGAGTGCAATGAATGTTTCGCGCAGTTGTGCACATGTCCAGAATTTTATGACACACGTATGTTCTGTGCCGGTGTCAGAGCGACTAGTTTTTTCTTTTGCATCTAATTCTTGTGCATGCTCGAAGGCCATGAATGTGGTTAAACAGTGCAAGGAATGTGGCTTAAATATGTAGGAAACATATAACATTTATTCCCTTATATGTATTTTAAATGTCATTCATCAAATCAACACACAATATGAAATTCTATAAATCCTCTCTGTTGAAAGTTCGTTTTCCAAAAAACATCCTACAATGTTTGGATTAAATACCATCTTTTCAACGAACCTAACATTCGTTAAGCTTCTGTTGGGATATTCAAGAAACATGACTCTAATTCTCACCTTTCCAAATGCGCTCTAGGTCCTAATCTTCCAACCATCGTAATCCTTCGGACCGTTTTCAACAAAGCAACCAAATACCATCGTTTCAATCAAACTTGCAGAGAGCAAAATCCATCTTGTGTTACAGTTTAGGGCAGCAAAACGCTTCCTTTCCATCAGCCGAGCCGAGCTCGAGCTTGTCATGACAAATGGATAAAAAAGGATCCCGCAGCTATGGCATACGGGATCGTCACCATTGTTTGACAAGCAGTAACGGTCGATCGTCACCCACAAATTACTCGCCAGCTGTCAGGCAGCTTTTCTTTTAAGGATTAAGCGTATTTTGAAGAACCTGGAATGATTCATCATCACGACAAGGGCATGAAGCAAATAATAGAATTGAACAAGGAAGATAGAGCCTGCGGGAAGGTTTTGTTGATTTTTGTCTACAACAGATTGTCATACAAAAACATCATTTAAAACTCATACAGATCTAGCTAAAATGTTGAAAACCCCCTGTAAAACAGCAGATGCTATTAAAGATGTTGCTCAAAGTTTCTTCTCCAGAGCCTGCGTACTGGTGGTAACATAAAACTGCAAATAGCAAACAACAATACTATCGCTGTAGATATCTCCTCCTTCTTCCTTTGCGTATGACAAGCTACATAGTCTTGTCGTACCTATGGCTAAATTAGTCGATCAGCCTGGCGAGCCAACTGACCAACCAAACTGAAGCAACTTCCATCAGCAAGTCACCTACTACACGCTCACACACATACTCAGATCCTATGCCCAATGGTATATTATAATTCTAGGCGTATCTCATCTGCATATTTTTATAATCATTCCCGTTGCCCCGCGCGTACAGTGTTGCCCCCGCGTGTGATGATTAAGATGACGACTGTGATGGCGTCGTTCGGACGTCGACCGTTCTGTCACTTGGCAGCGCTGATTGGATCCAGGCCTCTTATTCCTACTGGTTCCCTCTGTTTCTGGTGTTCTTTTCGTTACTTCTAGCACCTTCACATAAGCTAGCTCGAACGCCACCATGCATTTGGGTTTCACGCGCCACACGATTTGTCCACATTCTTACTGCCCCATTAGGTATCGGTCGGTTCGGTTTGTGGGTTTGCTGCTTCGATTCAACCATTTATGTTTTTTTTTTTTGCTAATCAAATCACATCGAAACGTCGCGTCGTAAACTAGCAGTTTATATTAGAGCCTTCCTTCTGTGACGGCAATTCGCATCGAGCGAATGTCATACTGCCAGACATCGGGAACCGGGTGGCAGATAGATGCAAGGGAGCTTAAATTCCACCAGTTGGTGGTTCGGATTTGCTGATTGGATGCCATTTTGTCGTACTACACCAGCCCCTGGGGACAGTAGTTTTGCTCCAAGTATCCTGACACTCGGGGTCTAGTTTCTCGGCTGGCAGAACAGCGAGACGTCGATCTTTATCCACCGTCCAATTGGACGCGAGCGGCATCGAAATCTTTGCAATCTGGAATGAACGCTCTGGGAAGGCTTGGAACGATTGTTGATGAACGGAACGTGGGACTTCCTTTTGTAGAACTATTAATAGGCGAAGTCATACGAACAAAATGGTTCCTGTCTATTCCGTCGATGAAATACGCTTATAGGTAAGGTGATTAAAACAATAGTACAAATTGCTTTTGATTTGTACAATTTTCTCTAACATCATTAAAAGTCGTTTACACTAATCTTGGACTTCTTACACACGTTTTTTATAGTAATACTCTTTTCTTTGGTACTAATATCTTCTCAAGTCTCTACCTCACACATCAGAAACCTTTCAAGAAGCCTTAAGTAAAACAGTTAAATCATAAACACTCAATATCTGATCCAACAGTCCAAACAAGTGCATTGGCGTGAGAAAACTTCCCTTCTTGAGTGCGGAAACAACCTCCATCCTTTCGCTCCTCAAAAGCGATCATTTCGTTGAATTTCCCACCGATTTTCCCTAAAAAAAGGCCAACAGCCAAGCCCCGTGCCCCATCAATTAAATAAGTGATCATAATAGCAAATAAACAATAACTTATCAAGCACTTCATTGCGGCCTGCGCTTCCATTCTCATCGCACGGGAGCTGTACCGTCGACGGTTTTTTTTTTTCGTTCTCGGTCGAAGGAGCCTCTTTTTTCTTCTGCACGCTCCATCGTTTCATCGAGGCTCGGTAGCATGGCACGAAGATCGAACGTAAGTATCTTGCTTCATTCTTCTCGCCTTGGTTTTTTGCTTCAAACACTCCTTCAGATGTCGTTACTTTTTACCAGAGCCTTTGACCGTCTTGTTGCTTTTCAACTCAAGCAGGCTGACGCTCCCTGTCCTACGATGAGTTCTCCACCGGCTTCGGTGGCATTTTGGGCTGGCGTGTGAGCTGTTAGGAAAATAATTAGCAAAAACTGGCCAATCATTCTTTTATGGTATAATAACAAAGACGTTGGAGAACCGATTTCTGTTGTTTTTTTCCTCAAACGATTGAGCTGCAACATCCAACCACGATCTAGCTGGCCGAGGGCCGATCCTTCGAAAAGGTGCACTAATTTCCGTGTTCGAACTGTTTTAAACCGGAATGCACGCTTGCACCGATTTTGCAATGCGGTGCATGACAGAGGCGCACTCGAGAATAAAAATCAACCAAGCATAAACGCTCTAATCACGCCCTTGCATGCTTCGACCCAGCAAGTGCTCCTCGTGTTGATGGTTGTTTTTTTTCCTTCAATTCAATTTCATCTCCTTTGCTGGCGTTCGGTCAGCGTTTTTTTTACGTTTCTGAGTATACATCTACACAACCAACCTCACACTAGTGAAGCGTTCGTTTTTTTTTTCATCATTCCACCATTCAAAGAGTGAGCACGGGCAAACGGGCAAAGGGAAACGGGCAAATAACGAACCTTTTTGGGGTGGAACGAATGAATCGTTATGATTTAAAGGGTGAGCCTTCTTCGCGCTTTTTATCGCTGGTGAGCGTTTTTTTATTCGTTTTGGGTGGCCGTACTGCTATTGCTGCGGCGGCACGGTGATGATACTGCAAACGAAATTACCGCTTTTTTATCAGTGATAAATGATTCACTGAACATGCAATCAAACTGATTAGCGCTAATGTTAGGCGGCAAGCGATGATCGAGTTCACACCTTGTTATGGTTCATTTTGGAGTGGGTTTCGACCGCAAAAGATTGCAGATTGTGCTACAGGAAATATTTTGATGATGATGTTAAGTATCTTCTGGTTCGTTTGAGTAATGTTTCAATAGAATGAATCTTTTTTTTTATAACATCAACTGACGGCTATCAGGTCAATAAACAAGAAATCACCCTTTTGTAAAAACATCCGAAGCTCCGCCTGACAGTAGGCGTCGTTCTATGCATCGCTAAACGCGTGCTAAAGTTAACCTCTTCTACAGTGGTGTAAAGGTAGCATCAGCAATACTCTCTATCTCATCGATCCTGGACATAATGAGTGCACAATGACGGAATGTCCTGTGTAAATAGCCAGCCTATCCTATCATTAATTTATTAACAAATCGACATCTCAAATCCAGCCACCGGCAGAACAGAGAACGAAAAACGGCTTCTTTTGCCATCTACTTCATCCGTGCTTCTAGCATCAACAGCAGCAGCAGCAGCAGGAACAGAGACCTATCACCACCATCAACAACAAACGGGTACATCAATTTTCTTTCAATCGCTTTCCCTATAGAACGCCCCTTGCTGGGGCTTGAAGCGCGGTCCAACAGCACTCGCGCGATGTCGTTTCGGTTTTGTTTTATTACACCGTACCCAACATATTATGATTGCTCGGTTAGACACACACACAAAAACAACCGCTCGTCCCCCTTTTCCACGACATCCACCGTTTACGGTCATTATCGTCATAATCATCACCCATCGAAAGGGGGCGGTAGAGGCAAGATCATCAGACCTGCTGGACATTGTGGCACGATCGAGACGGTAGCGCCGACGAAACAGCCAGTAAAAAAGAATCAACAAAGAAAGCACCGGACCAAAGCGAAGATCCGTTACTGGGATCCTCCTCCCATTTTCGCGATCCGTGATCAGGCCTCAGACGGTTACTTCCGATAATTGAATTAGAACTTTTAATTACCTACAGGCTGTGGTCGAGTTGGGCGGAGTTGAAAGAGGTGAGTTTCATTTTATGGGGTGAGGGTAATTTGTTGCGCAAGTGTGTATATGTGAGTGAAGCGTTCTTGTGGTGAAGCAATTGAAACTTTTGATTTATATCATACAGTCCGCCCTCATCGCATCTGGGGGAAGAAACTTTTGGGATGATTTTCGATCGCTTCCTGGCCTTTATCTTGCAAGTAAAGTGAAGGAGAAGCAGTTTCACTGTTTGCCGATCAATGAAATGAAAGTGCGTAAGCCTGGTAGGACGGGGGCCGGACTGTATTAATTGCGCTGGGGAGGGTCCTTCGGGGCGTCGATGAATATTATTCACGAGTATCTAATTTATGAGACGCAGATACAACGAACTGAGAACTGGCGAATGGAGAGAGAGATATATAGTAACAAGAGTATATATAACAAGATAGCGAAGAGAGAGTGTTTTGTAAGGGAATGAAATAAATACAAAGGGTTTGTAATGAGTTGAGGTTAAAATGTTACAAAAGTTTTAAAATGTATCGTTGAACTACCACGTATCGTATCACGAAATCGTTCTTAAACCGTCTTCAACATTCCTTAAAACGCTATTTCAATCTCCATTTTCTTGTGCTTACAATTCTCTTCTTCTCCATTTGCTTCTATTTCCAATGTATTAAACGTCGATTTAAAAATAAACTATTAATAAAACAGGGAATAATGCAGTGCACGATCACAACTTCCTCCCACACCTCTACGCAACGCCACCTTCTTCAGAGTCGGATACATTTCTCATCATCAGCACATACATTGTTGCAAGATATCGGGCTGCTACTTACGCATCGTCTCGGATTGCGTTCTACTCATGCGTGATCATGTAGGCATCTTCCCGAGAATTTGCTTTCAATGAAAACTCTCGACCTGACCCACCTCTTACCATGCCTAAGAGCACACTTACAGCGTGAGTCTTGTTCGGCTTCCCGTGACCCAAACATTGTATTTATTACGGCTTAGTGCTGTTGTTGTCCTCCACCAGACCTACGCTGCGAGATAAACACCCGGGAAAAAAGAGAGTGTTTAGATTTCATCCCATTCCTCTCTTTCTGCTGACCTTTCTTGGTTCTCTTGACGTATCCGCGTGCCGTATTTCACACCATGCCGGAAGGTAGGGACCAATTGTCGTGGCTAATGTTTTCGTACCGGATTACGTTACGACACCCTTTCGGTGGTGGGTTGCGTGTTGCATCGAGGTTAAAGATACGGTCCAGTTGATATTGTGGTGGAACAAACCCGGAATTCTGCAGTACTTTCTGCATTAGCAGTGGAAATCCTACATGTAAACCTAAGCGCAATCGAATATAAAGAATAGTACTGCAAAACCCAGAAAAGGTTATAATAATGATCGTTGTTGAGCTCCACGTTTTCTTCGTTTTTTATGTTTGAAAGATGTAACTAAGTAAGTTTACTGTTTCCAATGTTATGCACTATATAATGTAACCATTTGTTCATCCTTTTGCCTCTCGTTTAGCCTTCAAAATAAAGAACCAAGTAAGGATAGCTTATGCTCAGCCACGCGCACGCAAAATCTTGTACAGAAGCACAACAATCACAGCATGACTCACTGACAATAAGTCAACTAATAGGCGACTACCAACTAGCCCGCACATACAAATTACCATATCTCTGATGTGGAATCCCTTTCTCCCCCAATCAAACAAGACACAATGAAGCAGTATAATGCAAGAATGATAAAGATGGAAATGGTGGTCATATTTTATCTTCATATCGTCCCTTTAGCGTCGTCGAAAACGACGTCCCCTATGCAAGGCATATGTACGTAGTCCCTTCGATTCTCCGATTAGTTCCGTACAAAAGACTTCAACGAGCACAACGGCCAGGAACGGCAAATGTAAAGGAAAGGGTCATTCCTATCGTGACATTTTTGACGGGAAATAAATGTGTCTCCTGAGGTCGGTTCTAGTTGCCACAGCATCAGCTGACCCTCAGCAATGCTCCTTCAGCGAGAATGGAGAGGATTAATGGAGCGAAATTAAAAACAAAAAGAAACAAACAACTAAACACACATATGCCGGCAGGATCAGCATCCCGTTTCAAAAGAAAGCACGAGAGTGTGTGTGTTTTTGTGTAGTTAATCAAGCAAAGCTGTACAAGAACAAAACTAAGGAAATTTGTGAACAAGGGAAAAGAAAGTGATCGGGAGGTGACACAGCGGCAAAAGTGCACAAAAGGGCGTACCGGAACGAAGAAAGCGATAGCTGGACGGCCAAGTGGTGAAGCAATTTGAGATAAATGAAAGGCTATTAAAGCTAAAAGGTGGACAAAGGTACAGAATATTCAAAGTGTCCCAAAGCGAACGAACAACAGACAAAGAAGAACAATCTTCATCGCGATAGGATCTGAGTGGAAATAAAATGGAACAGGATCACTAGCCGCGATCCTTGTAAGCAGGTTCAACTCTTTTTGGTCGTGTATGCCGTTCCAATGCTTTCTATATTTTCTCTTCATTTTTATACTTTTCATATCAAAGTCAGAAACAACTCACCCGCTGTAATCCATCTTCACCGTCGATACACCTCATTTTCAAGACACACCAAAAATTTCTTACCATCACGGCCTAGAATTTATCAACTCGTCAATCAGTTCTTCCTCGAACAAAAAAAAAACCTGGAACGGATTCCACAAAAAAAAAACAATTTTCTACATATTAATTCGTTTTTCAACCCTCCAAAATATTCCTCACCAGGAACCTTTATTGCATGGGTCAAACCTACGTACGTCACTAGATCAGGAGAGGAAAAATTCTCCAAAAATGCTACACTCACCCTCAGTGGTATCCAACGTTGGAGTGATAAATAAATAAATAATTTCAATAGCAAAACAATCTTCCTCGGACAGGATGACTACTTCCCATGCACGAGCATATTACACTTACAATCTCCAACTGGCAATGGGGCGCTTCGAGTGGCTTCATCCTTGCTTAGTTCCATACTCACACAACCCAAAACAAACCGGGTACTTCAGATGGGGAAATCGAATCATCCAACCGGCAACAGCAACGAAAAATTCGGACTCATACTTCAACCGCTACGAAAGCACTGAACGGATTCAAACCGAAATGCCACAATCTTTCAATCTCGTTTCATCATTGAGACGATTTGGTTTGCTTTTCCTATTACCCAAGCCGCCGACCGAGAGACGCGTTTTGTTTTTGTTTTTGATGGGGCAAGAATCTTAACCAAAAGCGTTTGAAGGACCCAACGTTACCTTCGTTTGCCTGCGATATTCTACGAATTCTTTTTCGTTTGTTACCAATTTTGATCGCCTAAGCAAACGAAGCCAACGGAGTGTTTGGCTAGGGAAGCAGTTGCAACGAGAGGAATGATCACGATCGTGCCTTGGCAGTCCAAGGGATCCTCTCGTACCCGATAAACAACTGTTCAATTGTTTTTACACTGCTGGCTGGCGAACGCTAGTGTTTCGGGAATACAAATGCACTTCATTTAAGACGAGCGTGGGATCCTGGTGGGAGTTGATGGAAACACTCCAGCCATTAAACTCCTTCACTCTCGCAGTCCAACGCACTCGGCTAGTCAAAAATTGTGTCAGGTCACCGCCGACTGACGATCGCTTAAGGTATCTGATTAGTTTGCTTTTTAGCAAAGCTTTCCATTTACGGCCCAGTACGAGGGCTTCTTACTCCGTGGCGTGTCAATTTCTCCGGTGGTCCTTTTCAAGGCGCACGATAACCTTTGGTGCAATTTCTTTCTCCTTCTTTTCCCGTCATTTTAAGCGTACCACGCCCGGAAGAACTTATCTTCATGGAAAAAAAGCGAGCACTGGGCCGTCCGTAAGTGACTCCTACACAGTTCAAAGCTGCGCTTAATCTTGGCACATTCCATAAACTGCAAACAAACAATCACACAGCTCTCTCTCGCATACACACGGGAAATCGTGTTGTCCCCAACAAGGTTTCAGTGGATAGATAACTGCAGCATATGAAATTAATACACGGCGGACCGTCGCGAAAAAGTGGTTGTGTGCACACCATTTAGTCATGCTCAAATATCAAACTTTGGTGCGATAATATAAAAAAATGCAAATTGGACTTCCTGGCGTGCACTTCAAGGCTGCTGCTGAATTCGAACAAGCGATGCGAGCCTCAGAACAGAAAGACGAAAAACACTCCCAACCACGAACGCCACATGTTTTAGAGCCCATGGGTAAAGCATACAAAAAAAAGAGAAATTGATTTATTCGTCTATTGATGATGAATTATTTCTATCTCATCCATGGTGGCGCGGGCATGTTAATGAAAAACAGTCTGCCGTCTGCATGAATCACGAACCGGCGGAGGTGTCGGAGACTTTACGAAACTAAAAGTGAATCAGCGGTTAGGAATTGCAGCGCACCGGATTGCTGCTGCAGAACGATGATTCTGTACGATGATAAACTAGAAAGATCACAGCAAGATGTCTGCATTTAGGCGGGCAGTAAAAAGTGACCTTGAACTTTTGCGTGTGTTTTATCAGCATTGGTCTGATTCAAAGCTTTGGTTAAGGAAATGAAAAAAATCCCAAAACATTTGTTAAGAGTCCTGTTTTTGAAGTGAGTTTTTTGAAGAGGGAGTTAAATAAATAGAAATACTTCAACTCATTGAGCCCAATCACACGCTCCTCAGGAATGCATCAAACTGACCTTCTCCTTTCCATGAACGGTCTTTTTTCCCAAGAGATAGACGCCCGCCTGTGAAGAAGGCTCGAGTTGAAGAATCCTTTTCGATATGTTTATGTTTTGGCTGGAATGTTTTATCTTGTTTCGAAGGCGAAGGCGGAAGGAATCAAAGCATCAAAGCGAGTTGTTCGTGCGATGAGAAAATCAAGCGCCCGGGAATGTGCTCGCATCTTTCGCTCTTATTAATTGCTTATTAACATGAGAGAGCAGAGCAAACGGTGCCCAGGCAGTGGGTTTGATTTATTTTTCGACCGTATGCAAACGAAAATTGGAATGTTTCGATGGGTTGTCATAAATTTGGCTGAGAAGCGGCAAGGAATGAATCATCTGTTTTGTTTTTTTTATATCTGTAAAAAGATTTTATACTGTTTACATATCATTCGATCATCACCATCGATACAAAACGCATTGCGACTTCTCTATTTGTCTTTACAAGATGTTCCTTTGACAGATCATTTGTTGCCTTTCAACACCACAACCAAAGAAGTGTCTTATCTATCCACCATTGCAATGCACATCTAACTTTGCCACTTTTCCAAACACTACCATCATCACAGCTGTTGACCGAGTGAGAGGATAAAGTTTTGCGCAATTATTTTTCATTTTGTCAGCATTATAATTACTCGCGCGATGCAAGCAGTTAGATAGCGCTACTCTGCACCGTTTGACTTGCTTGCTATTTATTTTGCTTCCATCCACGCTCCACAGACACACGCGCACACACAGCGTAGTGTTTTAATGTTGTATCCTTCAGGTGTCTTGAAAACACCGTGTAACGATACAAGAAGCATCGGGACGGCACTACGGCGAAGAAATGTAGAAAATGGTTACAACAGTGATCGAGGGATCGAATCGCTACTCAGCTCGTGGAGACGGCAAGCGAATTGAAATGAATATTTTAATTATTTTGCGTGTGTATAAAAGGCGCTCAAGCTATAACCCGAATATACTAGACCGGAGCGATGAAACACGCCATCGTCCTCGCTAAATACCGAATTCGAACTGCAACGTATTTCTGTTTCACCTTCAGCTAGAAGCTCTCCATAATTCCGTGCGTTTCCAGTGTAGTTGGTGACGAGATTAAGTTGTACTAGCGTAGTGCCTACCTTACGTTGCGTTGAAGTCTTTCGATTTCAACCATTCAATTAGTCGTTTCCTTTTCGTGCCATACCAAAACCTTGATGCGGTATGAAACTGCCGCTCTTCGGTCTACCTTTCCTGCCCGAAATACCGAGAAGGCTAATCGGTGACGATATGCTAAGCGCTGCTTGCGCTCGATCACTGTGTAGCAATGCATAGGCAACGGTGGAGCGTGCAGAGTATGCCGCGATCACAATCGCGATCCAGCGCCAGCAGCAATAAAAGGTGTTGTGAGTATGCTTTTTGCATTACACGCTTTGCATTCATGCAAAACGATAAGCAATCGTGCCGATCGAGAAGTGTCTTGCGCTTTACACATTCCGCACATTTTAATTATCATAGCAATAATTTTAATTATTTTACGTTTTTTCTTCTTTTAATCCGCTATTAGGTCTTGCGAAAGGAGATTGACAAGTCATGATTGATAGAAGAATTTGTTGCCACTACATTTTCTATTAGGTGATCTATTTGTACTATTAACGTTCTTCAAAATGGGGCTAGACTATCTAACACACAGCATCGTTTAAGCAATGGTCCGCAATAGCTCACTCACTCACAACTACCACCGGTTTTATCAAACGTGATCGTAAAACACGAATACAGGAAGGTGTGGAAAAGGCAAGAAAAAAAACCAACGGTGACAAAACAAAGCACCAATCGAAACCAAAAGCTCGAAATGCTTACGGGGCACCCTCCAGACACGGATCAACGGGGGCTAAAAGGCAACTCTAAAATACACACTCCGCTAGGGTCACCCGGGATTTGCTAATGTCTTAATTGGGATCGGTTTTCCTTTTCCCCTGTAAAGGTGATCACCTACTAGCCCCCAGCTCCCCTTCAATATCCTATTCAACCATCCTGTCACCCTGACAGCCACCGTTTGTCGCCATCGCGTCGCCGTGGAC
Source organism: Anopheles christyi (assembly GCA_000349165.1). Classification (NCBI taxonomy): domain Eukaryota; kingdom Metazoa; phylum Arthropoda; class Insecta; order Diptera; family Culicidae; genus Anopheles; species Anopheles christyi. The sequence continues at coordinate 4,744 of KB678979.1, read as the reverse complement.
GGAATTGGAAATAAAATATGACTCAGTCGTGGCAGTGCCAGTGGATTAACATTATAATTAACCTCCAATTAATTCACACGTTTCGCAAGTGGAAATAAACTCGCTCGCACCTCCTGAATCATGATCGGATAGACGGTGGTTGTTGCGGTTGGCGTGCAGATCGGGCAACAGTGTCACCACCAAACTACCCCCCTTTCAGATGCATCTCCCGTGGCAAAGGCTGGCGACTGTGCACACACGCGTGGCATGCAGGCTGATTTTCATCCAAATTGGTTCCCACCATCATCCATCCCCCACCCCGTTGCCGATCGAGCGTGAAAACGATCGAGTTCCGAACCCGGGGGCCACAACACGCCAAAGATCAACCTTACACCCGCTTCCATATTCCCTTCCTGCTTCGTTTCGTGATTTGATCTTACATCCCCAAAAGGTGAACCTGAAAGACGCAACAAAGACACAAACGAAGCAAATAAACAAAAATACACTCACACCCGATCGGATGAAAGCACTGGCCAGCAACCAACGAGGCGACACTAACCACACCGATCGCAAAAATGCCAACTGGGTGCATTTGTGCCAGATCGTATGCACGCTGATGTGCTTTCCCGTACGCAGTCCAGTACACCTTGCCTCCCAGCCACCCGGAGGCTTCAAGGGAAGGCGAGACGACAAATTAAAATAAAACGCTAACAAACGAAATGGCAACGAAACGGACCAAACCAAACCAAAATAAAAAAAAGGGGAGGAAAAAACTGTCACCCAAACGACCGTCGAAAATGCAGGGAAAAGAGGAAATAAGAAAAATAATTACTACTGTCTTCGATTTCATTCAATTTGTTACCCTTCTGTTTGAACGGCAGTGGTGGTTGAGGTAGTAGCCGCGGAATGGGCTATCCTGGCAGTGTGTACGAGTGGGTGAGCTTAAGGCGACGAAAGTGTGACCTTAGTGCATTGCTGAAGGCAACGCAAGTCGGAAAGGAATTTGGTGCACATGCCCCGAAACCAAATCAATGCGTTCGGTTATGTGCTTAAGCAGAATGGTACGAACGGAAATGCTTTACTTCGCGAAGCGTAGCAAACTTGTGTTTGGGGATTGCGCTTAATTCATACTCAACCAAAATTAACTAAAAATGTTTCCACCGTATTCCATTTAATTTTTAAGGGGTGCCTAAGTAAAGTTTTTGAAGTCATCACGAACACCTGTATTTTGCTCACATAAAACTAAAATTATAGCTGTTGAAAATACAGATTCCGAGCCATTCCCAATTGCTCATTCTCCGGAAGAAATGGTGACACAAGAAATGCACACAATTTGCTTGGCCTTTCAGCAAATTGAATTTCATACAGCATATTCGTTGCCCGATGCCGCTTCACTTAATCTTAATTCTTATGTAAATGCAAAGCAACAGCTCGCTCTTCAACCAACCCCTCACAGAAGCTTATCCGAAAGGCCGCGCAGCTACAAGAGGTAAAATATCAAGCATGAATTATTTTTCGCACTGCATACAACACATCGTGTTTGCATGTAAATCGATACCATGTGCGTTTCGCCTCTTCCTTGCAAGCAAACAGGCCCCTTCAAGCTTTACAGCCCGCTCGGAAAGAGCGCAAAGAGACGGTTGTTCCGGAAGAATTTCTTTTACCCCTGCTTCCCAAAAGCACAACTCGGTTCATGACGATACAAAAGGATTGCAATGTGTTGTGCCAAAAAAAAAGGAAGAATCTCTGCAGATGCAGTTGTTTCCATCCCTGCTTTCAAGCACCGAATGCCTCTCTTTACCGTCCAGCGTGTACGTGTACGTTGGCATATTTGTCTGTTTTCGGACATTAATTTGTTGGGCCGTCGACGCCATCGACGCATCCGGGGCCATCCTGTCACCAGAAGAATGTGCCGCCGACTGTAAAACGACACGGTAGCGTTCTGAGGCCAAAACTGGGAAAGCGTTTTCACAGCGGCATCACAGTGAGAGACAGCTGAGTGTCGAACAAATTGTTTGTAACATAACTACGACAGGCAAATGAACTAGCGTTTTGTTTTTTGATTGCGAACTGAGAAAAATTCTTTTATGATCTGCTACAAAAATAACCGAAAAAAAACTCCTCCTCCTAACCGTGTGCAAAGTATTCAATCTTCATCTTCATTCTCCGCAAGACAGTGAAACACTATATCGGATGGTTACAGCTTGCGTTCAGTGCGGTGTATGCTGTATGCGCCGGCTGACAAATTGAACCTCCGAAAAAAAAGCCAACCACCGTCCCACTACGGATGTTCGATGCGTAGCGTACTGCAACGTACGTGCGGCTCCATCCTTACTGTGGTCTTAAATCTACTGCCAGGGAGTAGCGGTCTAAAGGTGGATGAACTGTTGTTAGTGGTAACATAAAACCGAAGCCCATTTTCATCAAACGCTCCCTGTGCCTTGCAAGCGTATTATTTTTCCAATCAAGTACTGGAAGCTTCATCAACTTTGTGGCATTACTGAAATTAAACTCATTCTTTCCTCCGTCGAACACCGCTTTCGTCGTAGTCTGTTCCTTATGAGACGATAAATTAAATAGTGACAAATGACCTCAAAAGCTTGAATTTTATATTCCATTTTATTTGGCCACTTTCAGCCTTATACAGTTTTCAAATCAAATCAAAAGCAACTAAAATACTGTTACAACAATTATTTTTACTATGACTTCCTCTGAACATTCAAGTAGAAGGATGACAGCACTCCTTCGACAACCCAGGGCATTAACAATTGCGTAAATTATCGTGCAATCAACACACAATCGAACGTCCTATTCACATCGCTTGCTAATCCAACAATTGAGCTACATTTCATTGCTAGACTGCCACCATCAGTAACGCCCAAACCACTACCAAACCGACGCACCAAATCGGTGGAAAACATTTCAAAATACCTCGTGAAACTGCTACGCGTCACCCTACCACCCACATCATCATGTTGAACCGTGTGGACGGAATCTAAAATCGAGGGTGGACGAGGCGGGGCCAAGCTGTCGAGATTTTGATTTAACGATCTGGGACGGTGATTTAGTCATGTCAACACCAACCGCCGACAGGGCTCTATGACTGTATATTACTCTTATTATTATTTTTATTATCCATCTACTGACACCCGCGACTGGGCACGAATTATTGGTACCGAAATGAAGCAGAAGAAAACGCACACACCATGCGGGAAATAGAAACGGACAGGAATCGCTCGAAATGAGCAATGGGGCGCGAGCAATGGGCGTTTGAGTATTGTAACACATTGTGCGCTAGCCATTCCACGGGGTGAGGAAAGATTTATTCAACGACGCAACGACCGTCAACCGTCCCCGAAGCCTCCAAACCGTCTGCTCTGTCTGGTGGGGGCCCACAACCCGGAACGTAAAATAAAAAGTGAAAACCCCAGCAGCATCGCCTGTTGTGCAGCTGTGTGCCTGCAGCTGCTGCTCGCTGCCCTATCGACACATTGTTTTGTGCGCAAACTGCCACGTGGGTTTGCGCAAAATCTCCATAAAAAAGTATGGAGCCACTGCGACTGCCAAAAGGGGAAGCAAAAACAAACATACCCAGCCAGCCCACACGCCCTTGGCTAACGCAACGGGCCACAGATCGCAATGCATTCGCGTTTTTGCCAGACTAAGTTCTACAAACAAATAAACGTACCACGATTGAGAAAGCGCGCGCTCATAATGACGCATGGCATAGCATAACCGGTACCCTTGGTAGCATTAATACCACAGCCTAGCATTGTTAAAGCATTAGTCAGCGGTGGGTTTCCGGTTCGCGGCATACGATCAGCTCGATTACGTTGTATTGTAGCTATGCGAGATAAGGAAATGAAGAAACGTCTTTCTTCACTCGGCTAGGTTTGAAGGTCGAGATCGGTCTCTTTCTAGTTCGATTGCTGATAAAAGCTCACGGATTGGAATGTATTTCAAGAACAGGTGATTGATTGAAGCCCCCAAAAAGAAGAGATTCTTCTCAACCTTGATACAGTTTCTCCTTCATCCAACTAACGCCAAATTCCAAACATCGATCCTGCCAAGGCCAAGAACGAGAGAAAACCAAGGATGACAAATTCATTCAATCAGGAAAAACCGTCCCAACCGAAAACGCTCCCCACAAAACATGTGTCTGTGCACTGGTTCACAACGAAAGCAAGGCGAACACAAGGCCAAAACCAAAAAAAAAACATCATAATTAATAGACACAAAACGATGGACATTAAGACAAGCAATTAGATCGAACGATACGATAGCAAGCGGGTATTTGAAAAATGATCCCCCCGTTCTGTGCGCGGATCCCACAAACAAACAAACAAAAAACCCGGGGGTGACGCTTTGGCTCTCGTTTCGGATCGGCTATGGATCAAAATTTGAGATTCAAGAAAAAATAAATAAACCTGAATCTACTGCCCGGTTTGATCGGGAAGATATCGTACAGTGGTTCTTTGGAGAAGGAGATACTAGGATGGCGAATGTTATGCGCGAGAACGGGAAGCAATGAGAATAAACTGGAGATAATAAAATGAAGGATGAAGGATGGTCAACTCCAGTTGATCGATGGCTACTGCTACGGCTTGAACTCACCATGGCTCCTCAAAATCCTTAGCAAATACACACACACACACAACACACACTTGCCACCAGGCATGACCGTTTGACAAAGCACTCAATATGCAGGAGTAGGATAGGATCGGAGCAAGATATTTATTTACCTTTCCTGAAGCCATCGGATGAT
>KB678968.1:0-17689 GCA_000349165.1 Anopheles christyi | reverse complement strand
GTGTGCAATTCTTGGTTGTTAATTAAATTATAAGTTTCTCTGGCATTTAAAAAATTCTGTAAATCTTTATCTTTATCTGGAGATAATTTGGTTTTTGAGTTAATTAATCACATCAGTAATTAATCAATTGTCTTCAAACTACACTACCTGATCTATTGGGGGCTTTGATAATGTCTCTTGACAAAAAGTCATAAGTAAATGGTAGTAAATTGTTCTTTTTTCATCTTAAACAAACTTTCTGGTTGGGAAGTACAGTCTCAGAAACTTCTATATGCGCACATGATGGGAATCACATTAACTAAACAACTTTTGGGAGAAATTATTTGTCAATTGTCCTTTTTTTTGTTGATTAAGTGCAGTTTAATTTGTATGTTTTTATATTAAAAAGTCGTTGGTCTCTCGGCACCATTCGTACCTAGTGCAGTTCATCCAATAAGTATGCTAATAACTCTTTGTTCCTGTAAATGTTGCTTAATGATCGATAAAAGCTTAAAAACACTTAACTCAAATACCGTCCTCTTGGTACATACGCATTGCGAATCAGAGTCAAGTTCAAGGCTAATAGAAAGTGAAACATCATGCAACGTTTAGATCAATTGACGTAATTTTTACAACAAAAATGTAATTTGTGGCAGTTTTGGTGAAAACTCCATTGCGTGTACATGCTAAAAATATATATTTCCAAAATTTCATTTCCTAAAACCAAATATTTCACTGCAGATGGAAAGCATTATTCACTCACGATTGAACTTCCCTCCCCTGCAACCAGATGGTCGCGGCTAGCCGCTTTGTGCGACTACCGATAATTGAATTGCACAAATATTTGCTTCTTCATTGACGCGCGGTGTGGTACGTTTGGAGAAAATCAAACACTCCCACTCCATTTGCACAGTGTGATTTGCCGACCTGGGAGGAGTGAATAAGCATGACTCTGTGTGTGCGCTTTTCCTATTTATGTACCCACAATGTGGCCGTTCGATTGGCTGAGTGAAAAAACAGTCCCAGTTGAGTGTATCTTTTCTTTCTGTTTCTTCATTTTTTCCACAAGCTTTGCAAAATATCCGTACCACAGTGGGGCATGTCTAAACGGCATTCGGTATTGCTGTTAGTTTCACTGTTTTTAGCCGCAGTTGAGCCGGTAATGCGCACAGTAGTGCGCAAATAAAAGTAACCGAGCTAGGAAGAATCCAATGACTGCAATGAGTTTTTGTTACGCAAAGCATTTATCGAACGGCGTGCAAAATTTGCTGCCAATTGTTTACCTATCTCGTGCCGGACCTTCATGAGATCATACAGTTGTTTTGGTTCGAATGCCCATTGACGACGTGTGTGAGCAGAAAGATAGAGACAGAGAGAGCAAATCTGTGTGGTTTTTTTTTGCTGATTTGCTCAAGCTTGTCTAGAGTTGTGGTTAATGAATGGAATTCGTAGAAATTCGTAACCATTATGGTGTGTTCCATTAAAAAATAGAAATAGGATGGATTTTGGTAGGTAGAAGTAGGTAGTGTACCTTCCAATATGACACTGCAGATTTGAAGATGCTGAGCACAAACAAGGGCTGCCTTCAGTTAAGGAGTCTGATGAAAGACGATGGATGGGTAGTTCATGCGCATTTTAAATTTGCGTATGGTGTAATCAAAATAAATAGCACGGAAGGACAAAGCCTCACGTCAGCTTAGTAAAAAAGCATTAGCAAAAATCTCCCGTTAAAAGTGTTGGTGTGCGGAACTGCGAAAGACTGTTGGCTACTTGGTGGCTTGTTAGCACCTCTGCCACAGAAATTGAAATGAAGCTGTCACACGCCTGTCAACCGTACTTGGCAGCATTTGCATTTTGTCAACTTGGTTGTTGTGTGCTCCTTGTTGGATGAGCTTAAGTATTTCCAGCTGTTTGTTGAATGTGCTGTTTTTTTTTCAATGTGTTTCGCAATGTTGACTTGATGTGAGGGTTTGTTTTTGAGTCATTGAAGCAGTATGGATCTTCATATGGTTCTTATTTATTGTTGAGTTTTAAGGTTTTTTCCTCCCGCGTATGGATCGGAACCACACATTTGATTCTTTGTTGTGTTTGCAGTTGAGCTCCGTTTGTACGCATGATCATAAGTTGATTGCATTAGAACCTAAATTGTATCTTTCGGGCGAGAATTCATGTTGTGTGTCACTGTCCGAAATTCATTGTCGGCAGTCTTTGAGCTCGTTCATCAGCGTCAATTTTCGGCAAGTGAGATTAGATTGAATAAAGAAAGGCGACAGTAGCGAACATTGTTGCTTTTTTTTTTTATTAACGAAGCTCTAATTGCGGTCTTTTTGTTTGTTTCTACTTCTATTCCTAAATTGATACCGAAGGGCATCGTTGAATATGCTGTGTTTGGTTGTAATTCGCATGACTGTATAGTCGTACCATTTTCAGACACCAATTTCTGATTGTTTCAGGTTGTTTAAAAATAGATTTAAATTTCATGCAAACATGGATTTACCTTCTGGATTATTCAACATTGCCATGCACAGCATACTGTAAGACTCAAAGATCACAAGAGTAGCTTAACAAGGGGATACAAATGGACTTTGGGTTTTGCCTGAGTTTTGTCTGCAATCCCTGAGGCATGCAAAAGTTCAACCAAAAAGCCGGCAAGATGGGTTTTGAGAATTTCTAACTCACCGCCATACATACATAACCGACGACCGAGATGAGATATACGCGTAGCGTAGTTTTTCCACAACTACATGATGCAATTAAAATTAATTGAAAACTCCAATTTGTGGGCCCAACTGCGTAGCGCACACAGTTATGTCGGGTAATAGTTGTGAACATGATGCTCATCATTAGTGACTCCACCGAGAAACAGACGACGTGACGCAACTGCATGCTGTATGTCTCGCTAGAGCGTACCTTTTGAAGAGGCTTTGAAAAAAAGCGAAACACTTCTGAAATGTATGGCACACCTTTAAAAGGAAGAAAGTGTTGAATTGTGGTACACATGCTGTAGAAGTTCGCTATCTTTAAGCGCGCACCTCCCAAAACAGGAGTTGCCACCTAGAAAGCACGTCTCACTGAATGCCCCATTTCCAAATTGGAGTTGAAATGTTTTAGACTGTGTAATGCCTTTCCACCTCATGCACTCAGTTGCAGAAGGCACTGAAAGTTGGAAAAGGGTGCACATAATCTGAAGCCTTTCTTTCTTGCCACGTACCGGTAAAACACTGCATTTAAAAGCCATAAGTGCGAAGGGACTGCTAATCGACGACACCCAAAATGGGCTTACATTAGGCAAGATGAGAGGAGGCTATTATTTGTGTGTTGTGAGGAGATAGTTTAAGACTTGTGCAAGAGTGGGAGCATCCAAATTGGGAGCTCGATATTTCGGAATTGCTTAGTGTTGCAGTGTTCTTGTATAAGATTTCTTGGTCGTCGAAGCCTGAAACCTTCATTCCAGATCGAGTAACGAAGCAGGAAAATGGATATACCTTATCGTAAAGGTGCACACAGATATGTGGGTCTGATAAAAGGGTGTGTGTTTCGATTATCGCTTGCTACATGCTTTAAAGTGCACTCTTCACCCCTTGGATGTTATTGGAGCACGCTTACACCACCGAAGAGTACATTTTCATACCGAAAGCTGCACGAATTGAATCAGTGAAGGAATCTGTAAAACGAAACTGAGAAGACCACACGATGCCATCGACGAACCGGAGAGGTTATGGAGCTTTAGTTGTGCAGCTGGTCCGAGATGACGCTCATCAAGTGGCTTGCATTCAGACCGTAGTTCAAGTGGGCTCTTGATGCACACGTTCGGCGTCACCACGCTGCGACCGCAAACTGCAACTCGGAAGCTGAACGGTGCCCTGGCAGCTGCTTCCAACGCGCTCTCTGTCTCTCGGCCGTGTAGTTAATGAAGGTGTTGCGGTACGGTCTCAAGATGTGTTATGCCAATCCATGCCTTTTTTTTGCTCTTTGGTGTTGGTCGCCAATGCCAGGAATAAGAATGCGGGCAAATAATGATGCAAAAAGAGAGAGAGAGTGGTGGTGGTGAGTGAGGACGAGGAAATTCATTTTATTTATGAGGCATTATGCTGAAATAGCTAGTGAGTGCATTATGTTTCCAAAAGGTGTTCCGTTTCGTTTTCCTTTTACGGTGAATACCTAATTTATGGCATTGCTCCAGAATATATCGTGCTGATGCTTTTTCTTCTCTTGTGTGTCGTTCAAACTCTGCCACATTGACCTTCGCATGTTCTAGAGGCAATTAAACGTAACACAATGCACATGTATCAATACCAAAAAAGGATGAAATGTGCTAACTAATGCAGGACGCCGCCGATCGAAGGACACAAAGTAAAAGTTCATAACTGTCATTTGGACGTCCATTTCGAATGTATTCCTCATCTCATCGCGCAACGAAAGGTAGGTAAATAATGATACTTACGTCGCTGTGCGGTGTTTAAAATTGAAAATTCAAACCTTCCTGCCAGACTGTACTTTTAAGGGTGGAACAATAAACCGTTTGATTAACGCTCTCCAATCACTCATCGAGCGGTTGATTTCGTTTGTTGCTTCAGCTTTTGAAACACAGGGGAGTTGTGCTTTACTTTTCCCCCTTTCCGACACGTTTTGTATCAACGTGCGTTTCGATGTTTGAGCTTGGTTAAGATCGTCACAAAAGGCCCGGGAGGTGTCACAAAAACGGAAACAAAGGAACTTCCGACGTCGTCAAATAAAGCATATCCCAGTCATGCTGTATTAGATCTGTTTTTTTTGTTGTAGGCTCTGTGTCGGTATCGCAAGGGATTCAGTTTACTTGAATCGAAATAATGTGTGCCGAAAAATGAGGGTAGCTTTTTGAGGATGCTTTCTTTGTCTAGGTGTCATTGAATTTTGTACAATTTAATGAAATAAAAAAGGCTTTAACCTAATTTCTGCAACATTTTTGAGTGTTCCTTTTTGCCCATTAATTCCATGGAAAATAATAAAAAGTATTACTCATAGTATGATATGTTCAACTGAGCTAACCTAAGCTAAAACGTTCATAAACTCAAGTACTCAAGAAGCATGCCAAATCCTTAAATGTTGTCTAGAACTTTAAACTAAACCAACAACGCCGCCCACCAACTTTCTTTCATATCGTTTCACTTCCACGACAAAAATGGCAAAACAAATTGAAATTCAAATTGCTGTGCTGTGCACGGGACCGGTGTAAAAATTGCTTCTTGTACTTCTTTCACGACACGTGCGCCACGTTCGGGCATCAACATGGCTTACCAAGGATATCATTGAAATCAGCACACCAATTCCCACCAGGTCCACCGGCAGTTGGCTTCTTGTGCCCTTTGGCACAATTTACCAATCACCACCCACCACCAACCGCTCTCCGCCGGCATTCATTTTGTTTTCGTTCATTTTCAGTTCATGATTACCTGAGCAACGGTCGAAGACGGGACAGCACGACGGTATTTCACGTGTGCTTGTTTGTTTGTTTGTTTTCTGAGCGAAGCTAAAGAAGACACGTTTCCGCTTTTGGTGGTGGTATGAAAATGGCGTCACACAGTTTCGGGTGGGTAAAGCAGAGGCAAGGAAAAACTTATCAAAGCTGGGTGACTTTGTGTGTATCGGTGTACTTGCACACGCCGTACCTTTTGGGGCATCAAAATCGAGTAGCGTAGGTGATATTAATTTACGGCCCTAAAGCCAATGTTTGCGAACGACCCACTAGGTGAATTTTCTTCAAACAAAACCAATAGAGCACACGGCAATGTGTATGTGTGTGTTTCTGTGTGTGCCTTGCTTACAAGAAGCTAATAAGTTTTCCGTACTTCTTGCGTGGTCGCAAGATTCCAAAGTAGCTAATTCGGTTTGCCGTGTTGGAGAGTTTCCTTATCTTGGACTACTCCGGTGTGCTAACACAAAATTGCTGTGGGTGTTAGAATGTTGTGTATCTTCTGCTTGGTGTGGAATGGATCGTATTTGTGTATCCTTCTGGAAATGAAATATTGGAAGCTTCTTAATTAAGGTTATGGTTAAGGTTTTTGCTGACAACTTGAATGTTCACTTTTAGGTTCTCTTGAAAAGGTTTATTTCCACAATCAAATGAATTTTGCCGATAAGCCAGCGATAACATTAGTTATAGAAGAAGCACACAGATCAGAAGTTTACACATTAAACGCAACTCAACCAAGCTTATCTGAGGTACTTTATCTAATCTCAAACCTACCTCAAGTTTGAGTGTGAAGGCTGTGATTTCGTGCTTTGTTATCTTGTTTTTTTTTTTTTGAGAACCGTTTGGCATGAGGGAATACAGTGGAACATAAACCACGTATGTACTGCCCATTACGTTCACACGATGTACCATCAATCATTTGCGGGTAATTTTGAACTTCATTTCCCATGCTTCACCGTTGGTTACTAGAGGCCAAATCCATTGAACGTTATGTCAGGAGTTTTCAACCGATCGTAAATTACTGTGACGGTTTTCCAATGTTTTTCACATTTTCCTCCGTATAATCCATTTTGCCCATAATTTTATTCCACCAGTCGCACTGCAAGAATGCTGCATCCAAGAGAGCTTCGAACGTATAATTTCCAATAAATTATCATCCAAATCGTCCATAAATTGCTAACTTATGATTGAAACACATAAATTGCACTCATTCGCCTCCATGTTGCCATGTTGCAGTGGGCAGCGAGATTTAACGTGGCGTGTATACGACGACTAAGGGCGGCTTCTTATAAGCACACTCATTGCCGCGGCTTGAAATTCCAGCACAAATTACTAGTGGGGAAGGGAGGTAGGCGGTGAAGCGCCACAGATTGTCCGACAGAAAGTGGCGCTTTTCACGCCTTTTCATCGCAACCGAGGACGATGCGTGCGGTGGGATATCGTGAAAGTATTAAGTCGATTCGCCGGTGCGCGCTTTCCATGCCACTTGTGAAGCATTGTTTCAAGCCCTGCAACCACACCCCACCGAGTCGGCGGGAAACATTAAGCATGAATATCAGCAACAGACACACCATGCCCAGCCGCAGGACGGGGCAGCTTCGGATGATCCGAGAAAATATGGTTGTGAATTATTATGGTTGATCTCTTCTAGTGCGAGAAGCCGCCAGCTGTGGACGGGGTGAGAACTCGGTGATGCCCCGTGCTCTGCTGATGCTGTGAAAAGCCAACCAAGAGTGGTTTGAAGATGCGGGTTAAGTGTCCGGTATAAAGCAGATTGTGTCCAGTTGAAAGGGTGGCTGTTGTGCTCATTTTTTGGTTGAATTGAAATTGTGTCGATTCTTGATTGTATCGTTGATGTGCTATTTTTGCGGGATTTTAACGTATTATTTGAGAAAAAGATATTCGATTATAGATGATTTTTGAACTCGGTTTTGTTAAGCAACGATTGGAGAGATTTAACAATAACAATAAAAAGCATTAAAATGTCACATTAAAAAAATTGAGTACTTAAATAACATTGAAAACCCTTATCCTAAATGCTGTAAACATATTGTTCCGAAAAAACACTTAGATTTCCGTTTCTGTTTTAAAAAGCACAGTCGTTCTCTATACAGCCTGACTGTTCAATCTAAATAAAAAAATCATACTAGAACAAACGCTATGTTGTTTATTTTATGTTATTGTTAAAGCTCTCCAATCGTTGCTATCGCTCAACTTGAGCTAGACAAAGGGATGCTCTGATAGCAACATCGTTTACCATGGGTTTTTGCTACATTTAACAACGAGAACATCGAGAAAACATCATCCGATCACACGGGTTTCAATTCACCAGCAGTCACAGCTCCATCCAATCCATTACTTTTTCACTCGAATCCATCCCTTCTCCACCCTCTCGACACAAGTTGATATCCGTTACGAGCGGATCTATGGCAGACTTGGAATGCTGCTGTGCTAAAACAACCATTTCGCCGGGACAGTTTCTTCCGCGAGATCCCCTCATCGCAACTGCAGGAAGGATGCGTACAGTTCCGACAGTTCTTATCGTTGAGCGCTGAACGCCTAATGGTGCTTTATCGGAATCGAATCGGCAGTATAAGCTCGAACCGGAGTACGAAGCAATTCGATTGAATTTGTATCGATTTGTTGAATGGAATGGTTCCTTTTCGGTGTTTTTTTTTTATTTCACGATGCACGCGAATGTGCAGAGATGACAAAAAAAGAACGTATATAGTGAAGAGAAAAGTGTGCATCCGTTTGTGCATCCTGTGCAACATCGTGGTGGTGAAAAGTCCCAGTCAGGATGGGAAAATGTCTAAAGAGAGTGAGAGAGAAATCGAGGGTGAATGCTCTTGTAAAAAGGACACACTGCTGCGTGTGAAGTTCGCTAGAAATTGGACATTGAAACAGCGGCCATATTTTGTCGGTAAATTATGATGTCAAGCATAATTGAAAGTACGTGGTGGTGTGGTAGCTCGCTTCTCGCCAGAGTATATGATGCGTCTTTTGTACAGTACTAGGATCTCTGGGAAAAAAGCATAAGGTTGCAGAAGAAGGTAACGATACGAGCTGAAAGATTCTAGCCATAAATATTCATTTAAGACAAATTTCATGAAACTTTAACTTGGCGCAATTGATGATGGTGTAGTATGCTGAAGTAAAAGTAAACCTTCCCTTTCTTTAGATCAATAGACAGCATTGCGGTACAGTAATAAATTTCCCACCTTTTTGTGCATTGCGTATTTAAGCAAGAATAGCCCTGTAACTAATTTTAAATAAATTTACCATGCATTTGTATACACACATTTATTTTACCAAAGAATTTTCAATAGAAAACAATTTTCCATCATTTTACAGTTTGATGATTTCATTACTCGGCAGCAAATCATTAGCACAATCGGAGCCGTTCAAAGTTGTGCTCAAATTTAAAACCAATTTCGAAACCATTCTCACTTCACCCCCCAGGCCCCCCAACCCCTCCACACAGTATACCCATTGATTTGCTTTTCGAAAATTATCTTCAAATTGTGTCGCAATGAGCATGTAACATTTACTAACTTCCTTCCACTTGCCCTTTTACTTCTCTTTTTCACAGGTGAGTGCTACTCGAGTGATGAAATTGTCCGCCATACCGGCGAGCAGTGAATGAAAAAAAGGAGCAGAGGCAGCACAACATTGTGTTCGGCCTCGGTAGGGTTCAGCGATTCGAGGTAGCCAAATCTGTAGGTTCACCCAACCGGTAACGAAATAATCGCTTTGTCCTTAATTCCGACCCGTTTGGTGAGTAATAATGTTGTCGCTATGTGCAATTTTCCTCCCGCATGTTGTGTGCCGGGAAAGTGTCTCTCTCTCTAGTGTTTCAAATAAAAAGTTTGTTTGTGTTTGAGGGTAAAATGATGCGGGAATAGTTTCGCGTATGTAGTGAGGAACAATAGGGTTTTGTGTTTTAAAGTGGGTCCTCGAATCTTTGCTTTTTGTTCTTAGCTCTTATCCAGCTTAAAGCAGATAGCTTGTTGTGTAACAACTGTATATTGTCAACAAACCTAAAAATCGTGTTAAAGTATTGTGTAATGCTTTACGCTGTTTCGTTATGCTATTAGAACATTATAATCACACGGGAATTGATCATCTTTTTCCTCGTAATAAATTTCGCATTCACGTTTCATTCATCATCCCGTACTGCTTCACAAAGGGTGAAAGAAGGTGTGTCCCCTTATTAACATTCTCAAGATTGCACTAAAGATCGATTATTCCGTTGCAAAAGATAAAGTCGAAGAGTATGCGGGACAGTTTGATGGAAATGATGTATGTGTACATATTTTACATAATCAACCCGTTGTTAATGCTGATGCAGTTGAGCATTCAAGAGTCACCAATGCTACCAGGCGTGGGGTGGCAGAGGGCTCGTTTGCATTTGACTGCATCATCCAGGCTTAAAACCAGAGTGGGGATATGGGCCCTTTTAACCATTGCCATTGGGTTGGTTGACGGTCATTGTCAGTCAGCCATCAGTCGTCAGGCCACTTTTCTCCCCCACTCCCCGTTTGTGGTATAGAATGTCGCGCCGCAATTCTGAGGCTTAGACTGTCCGAGACCTTTTTGCCCGAGACCCGAGTGTTGTGTGTTTAGTGCGTGTTTCGCTGGACATTCCCAGCGTTGCTATATCGTCGCAAGGGGGTATTTCTTTCCATGTTTGCTTTGATTGTTGGGCACGCGTTTTGAAAAAAAGGGAAGGCCTGTCATTGTTGTATGGCTTCCAAAGCTCAACCTTTGTGGGTATAGAGCTGCTCCAGGGTGTCTTTTGAATAATATTCTAGGGTTTACTGTCATTATCACTAGGGCAGTTATTTTAGAATTTCTCTTTTGGGAAATGCAATGCCGAATGACCCCTTGGATACAGGAAGACCTCGAATGGTGACATTGAAACGAGATACGGTTCTTTATATGATTTCCATTAACATTTATCTGCAAATGTTTTTGTTTGCAACAAAGAAATGCTCTCGAAATTATAACGGACGTTGCTCTTTAATTTTTAATTCAATGTTCAATTTTTAAAATTGATAGCTTTAAAAGTAAGTCGAATTATTGCCTGTATTTGTAATTAATTTCATGAAAATGTGACATGAGTTAACACACTTTGACAAACACAACAAAATTTGCAACAAAGGAAACAACATACTTACAGTCAAAAAATTGCTGCCTTTGAGAAAAAAATGCTGTTTTTGAGGCAAAATTTAGCGGCAAAGACTGTAACTCGTTCTTGTCAAGTTTTGGTAACCGAAGCGAAGTATCGATTCTAAAGCATAATCTTGTTTAAAGTATGACTACTATTAATAAAACATTCAACGAAATCAAACGGAAAGGTGTGTGCCTCGTCGTTCACTGAGCTCATTGGCTATTTCTATCGGGGTTGTTTGAGGCAGAAAGTCACGTACCCAGCTGAGAGTTTTCGTTCAACCAACTACCCCTCGCTGGTTTAGGAAATAGCGCTTAGCTGGAATTTATGTGGGTTAATAGTTCTGCCTTCCGGAGAACTCGCAAAGCCAATCTAGATGTTCGATTTACACTGCGAGAGGCGGCAAAAGATGTTCGATAAATCTCGTTCGTGCGGTAGTTTGTCTGGTCTGCTATTTTCGGAGCAATGTGTTTACTGTGCGTTTTAAATTACCTTCACTCACGGGTACACTCAGTCGGCAGCAGGTTGGTTTGCTGCTCACTGTAGGTGGTTTAAATATTCCTGTAACTTTGCAGGAACGAATTAAATGACAGCCTGCCTGAGTAAATACGTCATTTTTATCACTTCTCTTGATGAGGCGTATATAAAAAGATAGAGCAGATAAGGCACGTATCCTCACATTAAGCGAGTTGTAAATGAGAGGAAGGTTTAATGTTATTCTTATCAGGCTGTTTTTTAAAATGCTCGTGTCTTTTCGAACCGAAACGCTCGATGCGACATTTTACAGCCAAAGACCTTTTTTTATAAGGCATAGCTTCTCCTACCGTTAATGTATACCGGGTGAGACTACAAAACCGGGGGGGCTCTTAAAATATGTACCAACGACGGCTGGTGTATTTTCCCACACCCCACGCTTATTGATTTTCCCTCCACGCACAGATTTTATCTTGTCAGTTAGTTTTTGCAATATATTTTACTCTGAGTACATAATAAAGGCGATCTTCTGAAGCGTTCGTTAGGAGTCCTCGTCCTGTACCATCGCGAATTATGCATCGTTGTGGGATTTAATGGGGTGTGTTATGGTGTGCGAGGTCTGTAGTGTAATTGTAACGACCATACAGCGTATCGTCGAAAGAAAGAAAAACACATTTCTCTTTCGTTCCCTGGTGGGCGATTGAATGAGTGTCCTTTGGAGAGAAACTCCCACGCAAGGCTCATTATTGGCCGCCGTATCTCTCACCAAATGCTCGCGAGATTTTCCCCGTGAAAGCAACAGGCGGTAGCATCCATTAGCCGGGCATGGCCAGATTTTCTCGAAGCGAAGCGAGAAGACGAGGACGAAGCGGTGGATATTAAATTGTCATTAATAAGAATTAATTTGCCTGGTGCCATTGCTTAGTTTGCAGAATACATCCTCTAATGGGTGCAAACTTTCCCTTTTTTTCTATAGCCTTACACCATTGCACGATTAATTGCATGAAAATGCTTCGGCGGACTATCTGTGCAACACGGTCGTCACACCCGTTTGGAACATCATGCCAAGATCGCGCGTAATAATCATAAACTCGCCGGAAGTGCAATTTCTTGGACGACACCCGGTTTTTGCTGGGCGGCGGTCGGCATGTTGAGTTTGTTTTTATTTTCAAAACACTCTCCAGGCCGGTATCCATAGGTAGGAGCATGTTTGTTTGAGTATTCCGGCAAGCAGTAGTGTACGATGTGTGCTCAGTGCGCAGAAGCGCTCTCTATTCCAGCAGCTACCGGATGCAACCGTTGCGTGGGATAGTTCGCTAAAAACCAGATCTCTTCAGGCGGGAACTAATATAGCACAAATGAGCAAACAGCTAGAGAGAGAGAGCAGGCTTATCAATGAGCCGGCATATACTCACCGAGTCAGCCTTCTAGATTGGTCTTTTGAGCAAAATGGTAGGATCATAGAGGCTAAGTATGTGATGAAAACGACGGTGGAGAGACGAGGAGAAAGTGAGCAAAAGTTACACAACTTTTTTGAAGAAAGGGTGGGTTGCCTCTTTCCTTTATAAAAAAAAGTATGGTGAAAAAGGTCATTATCGGTATCGTTCTCTACGTTCGTTTTTCTTTTGCAGTTGAAGCAACAAAAAGGATGTGCTGCAGAGCATTGAGTGTCCTTCTCCCTTTCCATAAGTACAATTCTTTCAGGGGATGAAAAAGGGTTTAACATCATATTTTTATATTTTTGATATGACCTTACCGGCATAGATGAATGTGCTCGACCCTTTCCGGTCATCAAACCAGCAGGGAATGGATGGCATCTACTGTTAGAAAGGGGCTTTTATTGGTCATTGATATCCTTCATTTTGAAGACTAATATCTACTTTCACTAGAAATGTTTCCGCATTTGCATTTCCATCTATTCGTTCTCCCTGCGTTGTAGAAACGATCTGCTGTAGCATATTGTAAACAAGATTAAAGCGATATTCAAAAAAAGATTATAAAATTAATAAGAACATAAGGGCAAACGTTCCCGAAAATGGACATACCAGCATACCAAACATTTTATAGTAAGTGTCTTAGGAAAGTCATTTGGATAATTGTACTTCAAAACTGTAGCGCAAAGACCTTTCTGTTCATCCCAAGAAGCGGGTCTGGTTTTCTTCTTCTGAAATAAATACGCTAAACGCCTGTAATCGGTTCCGCTGCGTGTAAGTGTAATAGTCGTTGGTATTTGCGACTCACTCCATCATAGTGCACGTGACACTTTTCCACAAATGTCTGTAGAAATAGAGTTTCTGGTGAAACTCTTGTTAAGTTTTTTGTATATCGCTAGTTGCTGGCCACAGTCGCATCGCCCAGACCTGGCATGTGTATTCGGAAGGTGAAACTTGGAAGCGTGTAATCGGAAGCGATTACAGCTCGTCATCTGCTAGTGACGGAAGTCAATTCCGAGCACTTTTCTTTCGCGCTCCTCTTTACTTGGTTCCGGCTATGCAAAGCTGTAATAATGATACAGCTTCCTCCGGAGACGAAGCATTCCATTCCAGGTGGGTATGTAGAAATAGGGATGTGTTTGTTTCTTTTTTGCTTCGAAAAAATAGTGGAACTGTGCGAGATTTTTCTGTCGCTCACCAAAAACGGAATAAAATATAATCCACCCCGAAACGATCAACTTTTTTCGGATGGGATTGTACGGGAGCAAGTTTTGCAATGAAGTACAAGTAACGTCAAGGAGCTCGTTGCTGGAATGATGTAATGTTGAGCGAATGTAGCAGAATAAGTAGATTTCTGGGACGCCACAAAACTAGGTTTCAGCGGCGGAAGTCATACAGAAGTTATGGCAATCTGCTTTAGTCGATTGGATTTGGCAAATGTTTGGTTGTGAATGTGTTTGAGGAACAGAATTTGTGGGAACAATTTATCTTCTGTTTTGCGAACTGTACAATCCTACTTAGTGCTGTGAGTTCGTGATGTAGTGTAGGGTAAATGGTATGTGTTGGTAGTTGCTGCTCGACTTTTTACGAGCACGGGTATAGTCGGTCGGGCTAGTTCACCTTGCAGTTGCAGAATGGATTGACACAATATCTAGGTTAGTACAACAAATATTCCCGCATCGCACGAACCGGAGCGAGAAGGGTTGAATCGTCGGATATGCGGCAGACAATCGATTGTGTGTGGTAGATTGGGTGAATAGTACGGACATCGGAAGAGGGGGGAAAGGGTGCAAGTAAACAGTGGAACTTTCATACACAAAGTCTACACACGCAGACTGATCGGACGAATGGCCGCAACCAAGCACCAAGTAGATCGATGCAATCGACCCACCAAGAAGAGAAATATAGTGCAGTGGGGTGGTTTTGCTTTTTTTTTTTCCTGTCCACCCAGGAAGTGACATAGTTAGAGTTCGTGTGCCTAGGCCGTGTGGCTTGGAGAGCTGCGAGCAAAGTAGGCTGACTCCGTTCTTTTAAGCCATGATGAAGGGTACTACGTCAGCTTCTCTAGCCATGGGGCCGCCACCGTGCACCGCGTTCTGTACGTGTTCCAAAAGCCCCTAGGCTGGTGCCAAATTGGGTTTGATGCGAGAGAAATGCGAGAGTTTGCGAAATGGCACGACCTGGGAGAGAAATATGAAGGCCTCCTCGGGTGAATATTGTTGTACTAGCAAATGCATTGCCTTTTTATTGCTTTATTCCCTTCCAAAGCACGCTTTCGCGCTGTGTGAACGTGCACGAAGGTAGGAACGGAGAGGAAATAAAAGTTCTGCGAAATGCAGATTGGAGATTGGCACTTTGCGGTTCGGTGACAGCTGCCAGTAGTAAGCAAGTGTCCTCAAGTGACTGTGCACGCGGACTCGAATCGTATCGAAACGGCAATAGTTTGGCAATAGGAGTGATATAAGAGTTTTAGTTGATGGTAGTGTTAATTCTCGATATTGTCGCAGTTCATAATGCATAAATTATGAGGAAATAATAAACCCCACCGTGTGAGAGTTTCCTGTGCTGCTAAGTGACACGCGTTGTGTCAGTGTCGCTTCATCCCACGTGTCGTGATCGAATCATCGTTTGATTTGAAGCGTACAGTAAAACGAGCCGTGGACGTGTACCAAAATCAATTAGTGAAACTTCTGTCCGGGACGACAGGTTATGGGAGGATGACTGTTTTTGGTTTGGACGGAGTTTTTTGCTCACGAGAAAGTAAGTGACCGCGGAGGAGAAAAACGGTGGAGCGCACACTATGTTTGCTCGGAAACTACCGCTGGGCTATTGAACCCACGGACCTCAACCGGAGATGAAACTAGTCATTGCCAATCCTGTGGATCCGGTCTGAGGATAGAAACACTTACAAACACACATACACCAGTCCAGTCCATTGACGAAGTTGACAGTGCACTCCCACTCGGCGGTTGAAGCTAGCCGTTTTTTTGTCGACTTTCGGCCAGCAGCTTCAGGCCATTTTGCGTTCATCGGCGTGATTAGTTTTCCGATCGCCCTCGGTTGCTGATGCTGTCGTCGAGCGGCAGACAATAGTGTTACTGGCCATCGGTTAATACGGAGCGGGCACGAAGGGGGTTCTCCGGTGTCGCCATAGTTCTGTCCAGAGAGAGAGCGAGTGATATTAAAAAGTAATGAAAATACCGAATCGATATTGCGCTGTTGATGAAGTCGCCGTCTTGAAGTGCGTACGGATTTAATCGAACTCGCCGATGGGATGGACCGTGTTTGAGGCTTGGTTGTGTGTGCGTGCTAGAGATTAAAAGGTACTTAAGTGGAGAGGAGGGACAACAGCAAAAAATGAACTGCTAGAATGTATGTAAACATGGTGACGGGTTGATTGCGACAGGCTGAAGTGACACTCCCAACCGGTTCACTGCTCATGTGGACAGCATCTACTAATCTATCCTGGTGGCGAGAACAAACAGTGGAGGGTGTAGCGGGAAAGACCAAATCGTTGATGATGTTACCGGAACGACATCGATGTCATTGCAGGTAGGTAGCTGTGGTCTGCTGGTGCTGGCCAGTGTTTGAAGCGTGTTGAAATATTGCCCAGCTAACCTTCATGGTCGGGTTGCTAGTCATTAAAGTGCTCTGTTCAGCTTATAAGCTGTTGATTTTATGGAACATTGTGAATGTGCGCGGTGACACGCAGGGCAGATTCAGGAAGATCAATATAAATCATCGAGACGGAAGACAAATTATTAGAAGCTTTGCAACTTCGGATCCTATTCTCAACTGGATGAATAATGCAAAACAGGGAACTGGAGATGGCGGGAATTGTTAGAATAACTTAAATATCTTTCCGGGCTTGTTGTTCTAGATCTTGTTGGGAAGACGCTTGTTTGCCGGATGAGGTCGGGCAGAATTATATTATGCTGTTTTATTGCATTGCCAAGAGCATGTCCCCTGTATGAATGAAAATTGCATAATTAGCTAAGTATATTTTTGCACTCAGCAAACAATCAACGACAAACATCAGCTCTGCGACTCTGAATGTGTTTACTCGGCTGTTTGAATGCATTTGTATTTAATACTAACACGGAACGATGTTACAACACTGCCGTACGGTACGAACGATTCTTGTTTCACATTCTGCTTCAACTGCATCCGTCCTGAGTTGCTTGTGGGGGAGCTTTTTGTTTCGTTCTTTTCTTTGTTTATCCCCATGTTTTGCTTCCTGCTGAGGGTGGCTAGTGTGGGGAGAGAATATAAAAAAAACAGCAAAATCTCATCTACGATCAACGTTCTTGCCTGCTCGGTGGGTTTTTTTTAAATCCTTTTGTAAATGCTCACGATTTGAGAGGGTTTTTTTTTCTTCTTCAAAAGCTTGTAGTATGTAGAATCTTGTACACGATCTCATTCACAGGCGCATACCATTGAAACTTTTGCATTCTGTGGATCTTGTTTTCTGTTGTTGTTGTAAGGGAAAAAGAGGAATAACTCTGTTTCTTTTCGCAGTACTTTTTTTCATTCCATTTTAAATACCTGGTGCTGTTTAGCGTACCGGTGGTGCTGTGGGGAATTCTAGGGCCACTTGGGAAAATTAGTGAAAATTAATGTTGCTAGCTACTGACGGGGCTGGAAAGCGACCATTTTATTTCTTTACAACGTTCCACGTGTCTAGACACACGTGTACTCTCCAGTGCAATCCTTAGCCTAGGGTCTCTTTTCATCTCCAGAAAACCCTTTTGGCACTGTTTACTACATAGAGAGAAATAAGCTCACCAAGCACCAAGCAGTGTGTTCATCAGCAGCGCAACACAACCACGATGCTCAGCGGCTGTTTTCCACTTCTCGGTTACACCGGCTCTTGTTGCCATGTTTGTATGGGCTTTGATAGAGTGTTTTAGATGAGAAATTATACGTAATTATTCCATCACAGGCCTGGCTACCATACTTTCCCCGCTTTTCGTCATCTTGTAGCGTCGCAAGTAGCGGTCTCATTATTTAACCACCATCACAAAACCACAAGACACTCGACCTGGTTCGGAGTAAAATTAAGAGAAAAAAAAAGAACGTAGGTACAAGTTACAGAGGGCAGGCGCTAAGCCGCTGAATGGGTGAGGTTTGTTTTATTAATGAAGCAATTGCCGACTGAGAATGTGTGTGTGTGTGTGT
>KB678957.1:5796-19205 GCA_000349165.1 Anopheles christyi | reverse complement strand
GAGCATGGTCGTTGGTCTGTGGGGACGTAAAAGTGAAAGTGAAAAACAAGGTGAAAATTGCTTCCACCATCGTGTTGTTTGGTTTGGTATCGCAAGCTGGAAATCGACCCATGTGTGTGTGTGTGTGTGTGTGTGCTTGTGTGTGAGACATGGACAAGAACGGAAATAGAATCAACCTGGTTAGATCCTGCAAGTGATACCAAGGCGAGCTTTCCTGTTCGCGGCATTAACCGGTGTGCGAATCTGCCACCAGACTTTGTCGGATGGGCTCTTCCATCGTCTCACAATTTCATTTGCTTCTGTGTGGGGATACACATTATCAGTGTGGTGTGGTGTGGTAGGGATACAAACTAGGGTTAGATGTTTGAGACCCGGTTCAAGACCAAACATTCGTCCTTCGCCTTTTTATTGTTATCCTTTTTGAAAACCCCGCGAACAGGATAAATACATACACACAGACACAGGACTTTCACTTCATGCCTTTCTGACCCTCCAAAACCGTAAAAAACAGAAAACCAGGTATGTGTGTGTGTGTGTTTGTTGTTGTTGTAGCGTGTGAAGAGCTATCATATGGTTTTGGGAAGGGTCGTAAAATTATACGCTTTTGCACAAAGTTTGGGGAGTGGGACAGCAATTCGGCAACATTGACCTACTTTTGGCTGAATCCGACCCAAAAGGAAAAGGAAGTAAATGCGTGTCCCGGTCTCTTCTAACCTTTCCAACACGCAGCTATAAAATCGGCAATTGTATGCGTGTATTATCCTTCGGGAACTCTGGTAAAACTCTCCACCAGGATCCAACATTCCTAGCACGCAAAATGGAGCATTTTCGCTTGTGCGGTTGTTTGGTTCACTTACTTTGGCTCATTCTTATTCAAGGTCCGTCGTCTTAGATGGTCGGCTAACGACGACATTTCGGTTGAGGTCGGTTTCTTGCATGACTTAAAAGCGACATGTTGCGTAGCGAGAAGCGTAACCATCAATTTATAATACACCTAATTCCGTTTGATGGGGCAGATCGTTTCTAGAAGGATGCGTTTTGTGCCCTAAACAAGGGAGAATATAATTTATGATGGATTGTTTTTGGGTTGGCGTTCAGTTCAGATCGAACATTGAGCGAAGAAAGTATACAGTTACCAAGGGATCTGTCGAGACGAAAATTGCTGTTCTTGTAGCATGGTAAAAATAGCAACTAAAGTCTTTTGTTTTTAAAGTTTGATTTTAATTTCACCAACCGTTTTCTAATTTATATCCTGCAACAGTTTTGTAACAAATGTTTTTATGATTTGATTTTAACGTTAGTTCCCAAACCTCTATGATACCCTCGTTTTTTAAACTATGTTATCATTTTATTAATTAGCATATTATTTCTCGGTGTTAGGTGTGCATTAAGTTGCTAAAAACTGGTTTGTAAATCGGTCAAATACTTTCCCTTAAGATGAACACCATGAAAAAAGCAGATCCCATCTGGAAAAAGAGTCCAAACCAATATAAATCGTTGAATTTCGATATCAACCAAGTCGGCGACATAACATGCAATAGATCAATTGTTGGACAGGATGTATGGTACGTGATACGTTGACTAGAATAATACTGTTCATATATTTGTTAATGCTCTTTTTAAATGGGGTAGGGACATATTTTGAAAAGGTAAAGTAATAAAACCATCTTTTTAAGTCAGCCAAATAGACTTACCTACCTGGAATGAGTTTCGCGTGTCAATGATCAGTATTTTAAGAACACAGGGATTAAATAACACTCTCATTGACAGTATTTCAGAATCAGTATTTAAGCAGCTGGTATCTTGCTTCGGAACCTGTATTTCCTGTTTCATGTGCACTTATTGAAGGCAGTTAACCTTAAAAAGTCATGAATACTCATTCAATCAAAAATTTTAAGAACGCCAAATGATTTCTTAACTTTGTAGCTATTCCTTTTTTTTGGGTAATCAGTAGGAAAAAAGTCATTTTAGACGTCAATTTTTACTGGTAAATTAACAGATTGACAGAGATTTCTAAGACTTTTCTTAACATCACACACTTCTCTGCACAAAATATACTTTCTGTTTTGGAGGACAGACTTTTGATTTCTATTATTAAAGTTTCAACTTGAACCAATACGAATTGCTCTCTTTTAATTTTCCCAACAAAGCTCAATTATGCCAGTATTCAGAAATCTCTGATTATGCGGGTTTGAAGCCATCTAGGTTATGAGTTTCCTAGAAATCTTTAATCTACCCCTAATGGTAGTAACGCTATTTGGTGATTATGATGATAGCCGTTCCAAAGTTAGATTATATTCCAGGAAAAAAGCTTCTGATATTTCTGTAAGCGGTCTCTTACGACAATACACTTTTACGACCACGGAGCAACCGAGACTAGTCATTTAGAGAAGGGAAGTAACACATCGACCGTCATCTAGGGTCGTATAAGGTTATATAATAAGGTCATCTAGGTTATATAAGATATAGATAGAGAGTATTATAGAAGGTATAGATGTAAGAGTAAAAAAAATCAAAAGAATAAGCAAAAGTCTTGTTAACGACTTTTGTCCACAAAATTATTGGTAAAAATGTTTAATGAACCATTTTATCAACCAACCAACTCCTTCACTAGCTGGAATGGCCTACATATAAGCGTATCCATAGAAACGCTTTTTTTATTTTCTGCACATAAATTCATCGTAGCAGCCTTGCTGCATTTCAGCGACGAAAGCCATTACAACCACAAGCCTAATCATTGCAGTTGGTCGAATAGCAAAAAATAAAACCCTTACTAAGTGTCTGCAAAACCACCAACTGAACAAACACAAAAATGGCCAACAACGAAGCAAATGAAGCTGCAATGGATTCTCCATCCATACCGTCACCAGCGAACGAACCATCCTTGGAGAAAACGGAACAACTGCTTTTGCACCAAATATCAGTCATCGAGAAGCGTATCGAAGAAATCGACCTAGCGCAATCGGCCAGCACCAACTCGATCCCACCAAACATTCAGGCAAAGCTGTACGCCTTGCGCAAGATTCAGCTGGAAATTGTGGAACGGGAGGTAAAGTTCCACCTGAAAGCTCACCAGATGGAGGTCGAATTTCAGTCGGAGTTTAGCGAGTGTCACGATAAGATTGCCCGCATCGTCAATGGGCTGGATGTGCCGGAACTGGTAGAATCGAACCCCGCTCCAAACGATGTGGCCGATCAGCCCAAAGGAATACCCGAGTTTTGGCTGACCGTGCTAAAGTCAAGCTTTCTCGAGCATATGATACAAGCGCAGGATGAACCAATACTGAAACAGTTGCAGGACATACGTGTCGTGCTGCTGAACGAACCGGTGCCTGGCTTTGAGCTTCTGTTTCATTTCGACACCAACGATTACTTCACGAACGAGGTGCTAAAGAAGAGATACTTTTTGCGCTGTGCACCCAATCCGGATGCACCCGCCAAGTTTAACGGCTTTGAAATCTACAGCTGTGAAGGGTGTACCATCGAGTGGAAGGCGGAGTACAAGCGGGTGGAGACTCCCGGTAGTTCGTTCTTTGATTTTTTCAACCCCGAAAGTATGACCAACGCCGACTACGATGCGGACTTCAACGAGGCGATAATGGAGTGCGACTTCCAGTACGGGTACCACATCAAAGAGACGATTATTCCGCGGGCGGTGTTTCTCTTTCTGAAGGAAAACATTAACCTCGGCGATGAGAGCCACTTTACGTGCTGCTGTGATCGGTGTGTGTACATCGACAGTCTGGATGATTTGGGTCCGCATCCGCAACTCAACGTGGACGATGATGATGCCCAAACTCCAAGCTCAGAACCTTGTACAACTCCAAATGTAGAAGAAGCCGAAAGTGCATCAGCTTAGAATGGGGTGTCCCTCTCCGTTTAGAAGATAGTGGGGTATTTAAAATTCAATTTAAACTTTTTGATGATGCAAATTGTAACCATGTTAGTTTTTGGGAGTATTGCGTGCCGATGGAATATATCAGTTCTCCTTTTACACACTGTGAATTCGCTAGTTTTAACTAGGTTGCTTCCAACAATGCAACAGGTATTTTGAGGTGTGGCAACAAGTGCACTATACAGTTGAAATGCAACGCTAATGACGAGCCTCTCCTAGTTTTGCGGCTCTGAGCTTCATTCTTTGTTGCCAACTTTCTCCCCCACAGTCGGGATGGAACTGGCGTGTCTACCATCAAGCAATGTGCAATGAAGCATTAAGGGACGTGTGGGAGGAAATTCACATGGCACCCTCAATCGCTATATTTATCTGTTTCTGTGTATGTATGTACATGAATCAATGCAAGACGATAGTGGCAGTTTTGTTCATCCCTTGTTGTACGTGATAGTGGTAAGTTTTCAGCTGTCTGCTGCTGCTCCTAAATGTAGGCCATTGTGTCATTCGGACTTGCAGAATGAATGGAACCCGGAAAGTGCAACATATCCCCTTCCTCCCTTCCACAACCCACATTCCACCGTATCGTTCGCTGAATAGTTTCTAATCCCATTTGTGGGTGTCGTTTTGTTTGCTAAAAGTTCCGGTACCTATGTGTGGTGTTGGACGGTATGAATTTGTGTTTCTGTCTGGTTTGTTTTCTACCTCCCCCGGTTACCGAATACGTTTGAATGGTGCTAACCGATATTGTTTGCAAAATGCGCACGCATTCAGTTTCGTAACTTTAAGCGAGGTAGGTCAGTAAATGCGTTTTTATGCGAAGCCACAGAGTGCATTGGCAAACGGGCTCGGACTTCACGCATTAAGGTCGCATAAAGTTATTATTCTCGAACAGTGTTCTTGAGAAAAATACTTATTATTATAATTGCAAAAATGTTTACTCACAAACATTATCCTTTTAAATTAACTACTTTTTATGCTGCTTGTGTATTGTGCATCTATAAACACTTATAATCGAGGTTCCAATGGATACTTCGGGAATCTTGCTAGGTGAGCTTGACTACCGTACCAGACCACTAGCCCAACAATAAAATGTACCATATAAATACTAATCCAAAAACCGTCTCGACATCTTGTAAATATTTGGAAACATTTTTCGCTTCAATAAGAATAAACATTAACATTTAAATAGAAACATAAATAACTGAAAAATAATCCGCTCTGGTTGAGGAACATTTCCTGTGTCTGTGTTCTCCTTTTCCTGAATGTATTCGGCTTATGCCAGTCAAACTCTTTTTTGCCTTATTTGTAAAGGAGAAAAGCTATCTGTACTTTTCGATCACCTCGCAAGTGCTCTGCAGTCATTTATCCATCTGGGGCTTATCTGAATTTCTTTCTGACATTTTTCACTCCTCCTCTATCATCACTCATAAGTGCCTCATAGGAGATGACCCACTGAACTCCAATGCAGGAATGTGACTTTCTTACACATCGATTCATACAAAACAATGCAAAAAAAAGCTTATAGGTCTGCCAAATGAGGTACATACCCAAACCCCTCGGGCGCAGTAAAAAATACCAACAAGGAGAGAAGATAACATATCCCTTTGTTAAAACAAACATAATTACAATTACCGATAACGTAACAATAAGCGCACACAAAACGTAATCGGGACGAAAACGAGGAATTACTAAATAATTCACAGAGAGATCGGCTTTCAATGTACAATAAAAGCCTCAAGTATTCATTATTTTTCCAACCCGCGATTGATAATGCATCGGAAGTTCTGATCCTCGAACGGCTTTTAATTTGTTAATTAATGATACGATTAACGCCTAACTAATCTATCGACAGGATTGAAATTGAAATTGACTGCCTTTTTTAATAACATGGAACAGCTCAGGCATTAGCAATGCAATCATGTTTCTTTTAAACTAAATTGAATTGTACGACAAGTTACGTCAGCCTCGTTAAAAACTGATTCCTTGGAGATTGTATAAACTGCTTTCTATATTATTATATTTTATCGGTTCAATAAATTCAGACAACGTATACAAAACATTTCATCCATTTTCGTCCATACCAGAGATACATAAACCCCTTCACAACAGTATCGCTCTTGATCTTATCCTTTTGTTTTCTAGCAAAACTTTCCTGCACGTTTTCGTGTATCCTCCCGAAGGCCAAAATGAGTCTGCATAATTTATCATCTTTATCGTCAGGCCCATACCATCATCGTTCTCACTTCCAAGTTTGGCCTTGGATGAGCTGTTCGAGAACACATGTACTAAACGTCTCGTGCAATCATCCAGTTTATCATTCTACAATTCCGTCCCAATCCCACCTCACCAACGTTAGCTCCTTCACAAAATGACGATGCTCTAACTGCAGGGTTTATAGCACGATTCATTTTTACCATCTGTTTTGTTTATTTCTTTTCTTTCCAAAATAGAATCGGTCATCACTGGTAGTGCTCAAGGGGGGTGGTATTATCATACAAGCCGCCGTCATCTAGCGCATGCAAACCTCATCAGTAGTTGAGTTTGGAGAGGATAGCGGCAGCAGCAGCAGCAATCGCGTTTTCCAATCCCGTTGACGTCAGTGGTGCGTGAAGTGTCGAGTGGCGAAAGACCGTTTCGCACGGTTAGGCGAGTGAACGGTTTTGTTCCGAACGGCACCCGTGCGTAACGCTTGTAAAAGTGGATCGATCCTGCGCCTCAGCGGCTTCCGCGACGGGTTCACCGACGGCTTCCCTGCACAGCTGCACCCAGTTAGTCCGATGCTCGAGAGCTGCCTTGACGGACGAGCCGGTTACAGTGAGCGTAGAGTTAGAAGAACAACACTGCGCACGCCTTCAAGTGGCACCCGAGCGCCCAACGCCCTGCCAGCAGCCTAAGCTTGCTATCGCACAGTTAGCCTCGCTTGCTTCGATCAGTACCGCTGCCACCGCAACGCAACAGATCATTACTACCACCGTCGTTAACGACAGCAGCCAACAGAGCATCGCAGCAGCCGCAGCAACAGCAGGCGAGTACAGCACTACTTGTCCACCGACACGGTCAGCTATTGGTGGTGACGCTGGGTGCTCCTCCAGTACAGCGCTTCCACTACAGGACACATCGATAGATCCGGAAGAAGCGTGCTCGACGACGCAACGACCTTCGGCAGGTAGGAGCTCACCGACACCTTCCACTTCGACAGCGGTTGCGGCTCCGCGCAGAATATGCACCTTGAAGGTGAAGATCTTTCTCATCAAGCATCTGTCTAAGCTGGTCGCTTGCAACAAGAAAATGTTCCTGCCCGTCAAATCCAACACGTAAGTGCCATTGAACGTTGTATCTTTCCATTTTTTACACGTACAAGTGTCCGACGTCTAGGCGACGTAAAGTGTTCGAGTATCTGCCATGCGGGAAATAGCAGCCAGCGTGCACTTGAAACATACTATAACTTCAAAAAGGAAGCGAATTTACTTTATTTACATCTGCCGCGTCTGATGGCATTTTATTCTTGGTTATTATTTTACACAATAGCGAACTGGTGCAGAATATTTCCATCCTTTCAGCATGTCCTTACACTGTACAAAATTTACTTCATTTGTACGCTGCACTGCTCGCCAAATTTGAACAAAATAACAGTTTTTATCTAGAAATTGGTGTTGGAACTGGCGTGAGTTTCGAATCGTTATTGTTTATTGCCAATCGACGTACTGTTTAGGGCTATCCATGGTTCTAATAACATGTACTTCACTGTATCCAGTGGTCTAATGGATACTGGTCAACGGAATTGTTGCTTAGACTGGTAAAAAATTTAATCCAGGACCACGGGAGGTCCACGGCCTTCAAGACCAATTTCAGGTTAAAGATCAGTTGCTGGACCAGGATAGCTTAACGCTAGGTTCCAGAACCGGGTTAGGTTTGGGATATATTTCAGAACCGGGGTTGTTTCAGGGTTTTATCTTGGACTGGGGTAGGCTCGGGATTCGATTTGTGATTAATTTTTGGCCGTGATAAAATAGAATTGGTTCATAGCGGATCAAGCCTTGTATGGGCCCAAAGCGGTTCAAAATTTGGGGTTCCCTCAGCAAACATTATACAACAATTAAATAATTCAAAATAAAAATGCAATTAATTTGAAAAAAAAATCAGAAGTAATACTTAAAATAAACAATGTTATTTCTCATTA
Organism: Anopheles christyi; assembly: GCA_000349165.1. Classification (NCBI taxonomy): domain Eukaryota; kingdom Metazoa; phylum Arthropoda; class Insecta; order Diptera; family Culicidae; genus Anopheles; species Anopheles christyi. The sequence goes on along the minus strand of KB678957.1, from coordinate 11,133 downwards.
TTCATCAATTTTTCTATTCTCATAATATTAAACGTGTTTGAGACTTGCCTAAGCTCTAGCAAAACTATCAATTATTTAATTATTTTTCTAAAGAATCAATTATGTTTCTTCACTCATAGAGCTTCTCAAATAATTGTTCACTCTTTTTAACACAGAGAATCATCGTTCTTCTGACGAATTTGAAAGTGGCATTGTCAAAAATATTTTAAGTTAATTTGTTATGTTTGGAATTGTACAAGACGTTTCCCAGGCAACTTTTTTGTTCAAGCTTCTACAAGATCTTGAACGGCTTGTAGTATTTAAATCTTCTTTACATAAATTCAAGAACTAGGCAAATTCTTCATCTTAAGCATTTGTGTCAATTTTTTTTAAATGTAACACGAGGAACTCGTCGTAATCGCTAAGATAATAAAAACATGAACTGTACTCACCCCTATGACTAAATCATTGTCCTTCAGAATGTCTTAAAAATCCCGGGCCTCCCAGCCCTTTGGCTGAGTAATTTTACAGTTACCACTGGGTTTATCATGGAGAACGATGGAGAGGTTGGGGGGGAATATTTACTGGGCGGTCCGACCTGAAGAGTTCTATGGATCTTGGTTCTTGGAGCAACAGAATCCAATGCAACATATCAGTTCTTTTTATTACTGTTATGATATACTTTGCTTTTTAGCTTCTTAAATTCTCTTTCTGTTGAAGATAACCATAAGCGTGTATATGCTTTGATGTGATGATGTATTTCTTATTTTTTTAATTATTGTCTTATTCTTTCCTAAGAATGAATCATATTCTTTCCAATAAGCATCTAACTATTTTTCATTGTTTTCTAAATGTTGCTTATTATTTAACACTGTTTATAGTTTAATGACCATTCGGTTCAGCTTTTTATGTATTTAACGTCCTACTCCGATTCCATGCTCTGCAGAACTGCCAGATATGAATAAGAAAGCTTCATTATCTGAAAATCGAATTTGTAATTTGTAATGAAGCATTTAGTGCATCTTGTTCAGAACTGACGAGGGAACAAGATATCATACTTGCAAGAACGTGTGAAGATTTAACGTCACCTTCAGGACACTTCCTACCTTGATGTGAACATCTCTAAGTGTCCTTGAAAAAAAAAGCACAATATTAGTGAAGTTTTAAAACATAGAAACCGTCCACTTACATTTGTAGGAAAAATATCATAGCTTGACTGGTAAGCTTGTCGAACTTGAAGTATGTAGAAAATCCTACAAACTCGGTAAGTTTATCCGTCTACAAAAATTCACCATTCGATCATAATATATTCTTTAGAACCTATTAACACTTCCTACTTACCGTGTACGAGATTTCATTTCCGACGTAACAAAAAATAAACACTTGCGATGTCATCACCAGCAAATAGAACGCACACCCAAGTAGATCGGCCATCGTTACATCGTCCCCGGTAGCTTGCAGCAGTGTCATACAAATGATAATTACCGATGCGCATACCTGTGCGAAGATAGATCCTTGGAAAATGTTCTGCACTTCATCACTGAAGCTGTCAAAATTTAAGAATGTTTTTAAACGGAAAAATTTTTAGATTCAATTTGTACCTCAAAATGTCCTTGTGAAACAGTACACACTCCGTCACGTTAGCGTACATCTTGCCGTAAACTTTGGAGTGATGGTCGATACGCTTTCGCATCTCTTTCCATTCAGTATCCGTTGCAACCAGTTGTCGTTTGGGAGGTTCTTCATGTCCAAGCTGGATAACGATTTTGTGATGCAACAAAAGTTCATCTCAAGCTTCCTGGGATGGTTGGAATTTGCATACCTTTTTAACCATACTGCCAAGGCGTACAATTTGGCCGTTTACGTGCAGCATTAGGCCAGAAAACATGGTATCGGTGGAAAAGTTGTACGTGGCGCTCATGACAATCCCTATCGTTTGATACAGAAACAGTATGCCGTACACAGTGTTCGAACGATGATAATCCACCGGAAACCAGGCCGGAACGGGCAGCCGACGCTCATTGTCGAAGGCTGGTGACACTACCCACATGATGATGGTAAAGATGGCAACAAACATCAGAAAGATCATCAGCCAAAAGACACCACTCATCGATCGTAGAACTGGGCTATTTTAGATAATAAAAGGTGAACACTTGTTGTACATAACAGCTCCATTCAGCTTACCTGTACTCTTCCCGCTGTTTCGGATGATACAGTGTACAGTTGAGCTTTCGCAGACAGGCTTGAATCCGTGAGATGTTATAGTTAAACTTTTCCAGCTTGTAGATCAACGTTACTTGTGTCATAAGCACGAACAATGCGTTTGCAATGTCCTACAACAAAGGGGTTAGCCTATAGTCTTCCGCGAATCTTCCTAACTACTGTAGCTACACTCACATTGATATCTTTCACATCCTTGAAGTATAATGCTTGCGTTAGTGCGTAAAGGTGTAGAAATATGATTCGCACAGCCCAACCATACGCAATGTATCGATTCCGGCTCGCCTGATCCGAATTTTCCGGTGGCCATAAGCCCAAATACTTCAAACAAAGCAACTGCAACCAGAACGAATCACGCCGATTGTACGCATCCCATCGTGGGTTTAGCTTGTTCAGCTTCATCGATGTCAGGGACAGTAGCACTCCACTCCTTGAAGATGAAACTCGAATGAACGTTGCCCGATCGTTGGATGGCTCATTTTATAACTATTGAATCTAACCATTGCCATACTCGGGTTAATTTTTAAAAGTCCTTGAACACTGCTTTGGATGGGCGTTCCTCGTTATACTAATGGGGCAGTCCTGTAGAGTAGCACTGCTCTGTATTTAGCTACTAACGAGCCGCAAATTAAGGAAAAGTTTTTTAAGGGCATTTGCTGGTACTTGTACCATAATTATGAATTGTTCGTTCTTACTTTTTTGAAGTAGAGTCGAATGGAAAAATCAAAAGCATGTTCTCTGAACTTCATTAGGTTAATAATTTCAATAATAAAATAACTACATTGACAGATTCAGAGATTTGACATTTGATCTTGTGAAGCGAAGAACACTTGATATGTTCATTACGCATAACATGTTCTTCAGCAGGATCTACAGTGCAGCGCGATGAGTTCGTTATGCGAAAAAACTCCAGAACCCATGGCAATCATATTGTTTTAATAATATCTTATCTGTTGGGTGTGTGAATATCGAAACCAAGGGTTTCCAATCTTTTTTACTGCACGACTGCATTTGTTTAAAATATTATAGGTAAATTGAAATGCTAGATGATAGTGGTAGAATAAAACGTAACGTTATAGCATTCTGACGCCCAATCCTGAAGCAGTTGAAAAAACTTTCTCTCATTTATCAAATCAATTCACTCAGTTATCAGAGCTATCATAATGATTATTTATTCTTCCTTTCAGTTTAGTGTAATAAATTTCGACAGTCTTTGAACGAGGTTCCTAAAGCTCAATGAATACATAGCGCTACACCAAAAGCTTCTCCGTTTAGAAACGATATGGCAATAAAACATCCGTTTTTTTTCGATAACTTGAGTCAGCAAAATAATTCGCTTATCGAATTCGAATTCATTGAAATGCTTTTTCATCTATGTATTACACCCATAGCGAAACCTCTTTATCAGCATCATTTCTCGATTGCAATATTTTCTTGGAGCTGATAGTATTTTGCTGGCGCCAGCAAACGTTTCTCTGTTCCAAAAACTCGAGAAATCTAAGCACCATGACAAACAGATTTGATACTTCAGAAGGGGTCAAACGACGGGTGGCAAAAAGCAATGGAACAACAACAAAAACTACATACCACCCGCGGAAGGAAAACATGATGTAAAACTCATGCCGTGCCACTGTACCACCGCTTACCTTCTCCAGAAACTTTTTTCAATTTGTGTCCAAGCAGTTCCAGTGTTTCCAACATCCTCACAATATTGCATGCTCCTGGTATAGGAAATGTGCCATCGATTCCGAAACGGACAGATGGTCTTTCCGAGTGGTTTGGGTTTCGGTTTCGGTTGGCATTGGCGCTCCGTAACGAAAGCTCCCAAGAGTGTGCGAGCAAGCCGCAGGGTGGGATAAATTTTACAACTGTCGCATTTCGCCTTGCCACAGACAATCAAGTCTGCTTCCTGCTGTTTTCTTCCATCAGCGCCCTTGTGACGGTGGGTAACAAAAAAAAAAAACCTGGGAAGCAAACCACCGGAAGGAAGTGCTCCAAAGCATGCTCCAAAGAGGAACATCTACTAATGGAAGCAGACCAACTTGAAACTCAGCTCAGATAAGTGCAAATCTCCTGACAGACGGATTAAGATAGACGAGTGAGAAATGTTGTTCGTGTCGCTTGATAAGAATAGCAAACCAATTCTTCCTCTTATTCCGTTTATTTCACTTTCAACTGAAGATAAAATAGACCCTAGAGTAAGGACAGATACAATTAGACAGGAGGAGAATGAAATTAAAATACTTGAACGCAGCTCAATGCAGTGCAAATGTATGTAGACTCGTTGCTTTTACCAGCACACCGTCTATTTACGTACGCATGCTGGTATAAGTGAAGACATTGCTTCGATGTGTGTGAATTGGAATGAAAAATAAAATAAAAAAACAATTTAATCAATTGTCAGACTGCTTGAGACAACCATCAAGCTTATGCTTAGAGTTATTAAACTGTTTTTTTTTTTTTTGATAAATGAATTTTTGCTGTGGTCAATCAAACTATATGTAGACATTTTTTTAAATAATACATGAAGTTGAATTAACAATCACAACAGCTTGATGTTATAGCAGTAGACTTAAGTAACTGAAAATACGACAATATAAGAAAACTAAATAAAGGCTTATAGATTGACTTTATTTTTTAAATAGGAGTCAACAAATCAATTTAAAAACCTAGAAAAGTACTAGACGTAAAACAATATTTTCGTTTTAATGTTATTTCGTAAATCTTACGAATGAAGTATCACTAAAAGAAGTAATCTCATGGTGTGTATCTCACACGTAGGACTAACTATCCTGCTTATGGGTAAACCGATTAGTCACAGATAGCCAAAAGTGGCTAGACAGGATTTGAAGGCTACGGTTGTTTGAGCCAAAGAAGAAGAAACTAAATTTAAACTTCTATTTAAACTATTCAAATTTAAACAATTGCCGCTCTGCAAAGCTTTCGCAGGTGTTGAGATTTATAACACATAAATAGATGCTCATTAATTATATGCCATAGTGTAATATTTCAAGAAACTAACATCTAGCACTTTGTAAGAAGTGAAATACTTACAATAATAAAAAAAAGTCATGTAGCATTGAAAGTTTAAAATAACAAACAAACTGAGTTTTTCAACAAAAGAACTGACTAAAAAAA
>KB678946.1:0-17707 GCA_000349165.1 Anopheles christyi | reverse complement strand
GTTTTTGCCTTAAGTTCTTCACTTCCACAGGGAGCCCTATCCTCTTTCAAGTGAGAGCACTGAGTTTGCTCCATGATTTTATATATGTAGCTCTTTTTTTGTATCACGTCTTAAAAAATCCCATAAAAGTGCATCTTTTTTAATTCGCACTTTTCAGTTTGAATTCGAAAAATTCTCAAAAATTCTCACATTACGCACAAAATGAGCTACCAAAAGCATAGAGAGTTGTTAAAAATGTAGAGACTACTTTTAGTGTGTTTTTGATATTTTATGTACGCAGCTACATAAAGAGCGTTGAGCCACATTGAGTGCGTGGTGCTACATTTGACATACGGAGCAACATTGCGAGCACGGAGCTACATCGAGAGCTCGAAGCTAAATTGGGTGCGTGGGGCTACATCGAAAGCACGGAACTATATTGAGTGCGCGGAGCTACATTTGACGTACGGAGCTACATGTAGCAAAGCCGCTTGATTAAACGCGCGGAGCTACATGGCGCCCTCGCCTCTCGTTATTAATTGAGTAGATGTCCTCTCCTCTTTAAAAAGAGTCTCCTCTTTAAAAAGAGCTACTTTACAAAACACTATTCACTAGTAAAGCACAGAGGATTCGAACGTAATCGGGAAAAATGTAGCATCTCTTTTATCGCACTGCCTTTGGCACGCTTCTTTTCGTGTATACTGCCCCTTAAGGTTAATTTGCTTTGATGTCGTTGAATACTCCAACCACGTTATTTTAGTTTTGAGTTATATTTATGTTATAATAGCGATTTGAACACCATTTTATGTTGCACACGTCTCGAAGAATATCCATTGAGATTTGGGATACCTTAGGAATTGTGTTACATTTTCAAATCTAATTAGCCTTCCATCCCATCTGCGTATGAATGACGCAAGCTTCCACTTTGTCCGTTAGCTGTATGTCATCAAACTGATTAATCGTTTTTCTTCTCACTTTTCCTTTCTCCTCTCGTTTTGCTGTTGCTCCTCATTTTCTTTTGTCTAATAGTTGTATTATTATTATTATTATTATGGTTATTTATTCAATTTTCTGCCAGATATTGTATTATATTACTTCTTTCGGTAGTTTTTACTTACATCTATTAAAGATAGTCAGAATCCATATCACTCCACTCTGTCACAGTTCAAAGCCATACAGCTCCATCGCAATTGTGACCTTAACTCACCAAGTCAATGTTTATGTACAAGCATTGAATATACAGTAGTACAATATTATAAAAATAACATACCTTAGATTGTCAATGCCACCAAATGCCAAATGCGCCACACACAATCTAACATAATGTAAAATAAGATCAAAATGGAACGTTTAAAATAAATTGCTTAAATATTTACATCACCTTCATTCGTGCAGAAAGGGAGCGTAGCTGAGCAACTACTGAGTCGTCTCTTTTCTGTTCGTGCTACTCTTGCCCCACATTAACGGATACAATTCATTTTTTTTTTCATTTGGCGAAGAAGCAGACAAGCTCCCCTCTCATCATCATCGCCCAAGCTAGAGGTATATTAAAAATGCAAAATATCAACTTAACCGGAGCAGCGCGCGATGACAAAAATGGTCGAGCTTCAGATTGCTTGTAGTAAAAAAAGGCTAACCAGTATATCAACCTTCGCGTGTCTTCCCATGATCTCATGTACCATGGCAATGTCCGCCTTCATCATTGGGTAGTAGTAGGTAGGCCCTTTGCAATAAGTAAGACCGCTATACCGGCAAGAAATACTTGGCGGAATGCACGTTCTCGAAACGTACGCCTCGAGAGAAAATATGAAAAAGCCAAAGAGAAAGACGATTGCAAACGCCAAGCACGGGAGTCAGTCGCGAGTGCATGTATAAATAAATTGTCATAAATAATTAAAATTTATTTATTTTACTTTTGCTCCGGTTTGGAACTTCGAACGATTGTTTTCTTTTGCTATCGCCCTGTGTAGCAATTTTCCTGGAATCTTGTTGTGGCGAATGATGGCGTGAAGGGAAAAGTCGTGGAGGGCATGACGCTCGTACCCAATCGAACCGGAGATGCTATCAGTCGGAGAGAAAAGCAATAAGATGTTGTTGAAATCAAATCGTGGTAGAATAAATTAACCTTCGCGGTTTAAAGCAACCTGCAGCAACTCTCAAAAGAACCATTTGAAGGCACCATAAAAAGGTGTAGTTATACGTAATAAGAGCAGCAATAATGCATATACACAGATAGGCGTAAAACTTTTTTTTTATTTTTTTTAAAGGGGAATTTTATGCATTAAAAATAATACCTGTAGCGAAACTAGTAAGAATGTCTGATGAGTCAGTTGCTTTTCTATACCTTAATGGTGTTTTGGTTGATAAGGAATACAGTTTTTGGCACTGGGCTCTCATCAAATGAAACCTTATTTCTAATGATTATGATGACGAACCATTGAAACATTTGTGTATAAAGGTCCGTGATATTTTAAATCTGAATTATAGTTAATTTCGCATTAATCGAATTCGCGTTGCGCGAGGTATGGCTGTATTTGGTTATTTGGCTTGAACGAATCATTTGTAACTTACTGCTTGAATTTTAGCGACGTTCTGTGGAATTTCAGTAATGATATAAAGTATGACATCCTGTACAACTAGCACAACGTGTTATGGAGATGGTTCCCCGTTCCCTGTTATTGTCCATTAGCGTAAGTCAATACGACAATGTCAAGCGAGGTGCGCTCCCATCCATCCATGAATCGAATCGTACCATATGGGCTGGAAAAATAACATGAATGTAGGCAGTTCCAAACAGGACACATGAGACACAGATGAGGGCACCCTTTTAGCTATAGATGCTTGAATTTGCACTAAAACCGTCATGCGTCCCTTTTTAATGTTTAGTCAATCCGAAATTGACGATCTACATTACAATGTGGCTTATTATATATAACATTTCTACGTTCCTTGGGTATAGAGTTTTTTCTTCACTTATCCATCGTCCACACGAAATGTCAATCATATTTCAAGATCTATCGTTCTCATTGCACACACTCCCTATAAGTTGAGTGACGGCAAGCATGTTATGAGGCTTCTTTGGACGTTTCTGTCACCGTTTCTTTAACATAGTGGGATAAAGAAACGTGAACAATAATGATGAGTATGTTTACCTTACGCCATGCTGGCTGACAGAATTTGATTTCCTGCAAAAGCGGGAGCTCCGATCATGTTTTTCTAATTTGGAAATAGATTACAACAAGCTGCCGCGTCTTCGTTCGTATCGGGTGACTATTGGGAGGGCCGCTAGAGTTTCACATCCGCAGCATGCAGTCTTCGATTTCCGGCGACAGACGTCGAACTATCGAAACGGAAAATCTCCTAGTTCTTCCTGCTGAGTAGAAGTCTCTCTGATATTGCTGCGCTCGATGTTTGTTATTGATTAGTGCAGTGAAAATTAAGATTTTAATAGTGTTTATCCAGCAGTTCCCCAAACAATTTTCACTTTTATTTATCTTCCTACCTTACCCCTCCCTGTCGTATAAAAAAAAAATTCCATCACGTTGACCCCTGCAAGGTTTTCATCAGTTACTTTTTTCCTTGCACTATTATTTGCCTGTTTGTGATGCGTTTTCTTTCGGATCTTCACGTTTAATGGCTGCATTTCCGTTATGTATCTGGGTTTCGTAACGAAACGCTAGTCTGATGGGAACATCAAAGACAAATGATTTTTTTTCCTTTGTCCCTGTCAACGGCCTACGGTACAACGCTGATACGAATGATTCCGCCTTGCCCATTGCCTTGCGCACGATTGTGTACCGAGGACCGATCACTCTGACGGTATAACGAACGGGTGTCGTTTAGCATTATTACGCACATGTTGATCGTAAAGTGCCCTTTGGATTTTCCTTATCACGTATATTCGCTACTTGCCATCCTTCCGGTAGTCACTTACTCGCGCGTCGTTCACTAGACAGCTTCGTCCATGCAAACACGACAGCGTGCACTTAAGAAAGCGATATTAATGTCGACAAACAAGAACACATACACATCGGACACATTGTCAATGTTTGCCTAGAGGCGTATCCCTCAGTAAACAAATGCATGTTTCGCAATCGATTAGGGAGGGGTATATGCAGTAGATTTGCACTACTTTAGTGCTGTAGTCTGTTTCTTTACCTTATTGAAAGTCAAACAGAGAGTATTTAGCTGAACGAAAAAGGAAAAGATTGAACTAAAATGTTTTTTTTTTGTGTTAGTGTCGTCAACGGTTTTACTGTGTCACTTTTACCATTTAGCAAAAGAAAAAAAAAAACACCGTCTTAACGTCTATCCAACGCCAACATTCAAACCATTTTCACACAGGATATTGGCATCTGTGGACTATTTGAACACAACTGCCTATTTTGTCTAGTAGCTTAACAAAATTGGTGTTGAAAAGTCTGAAATTATTATTAATTACCATCCGTCGTTTAGTTGAAGCATTTTTCTCCTTTACACTTCTGCGTGACTGTGCTGTCTTAAAGACGCAGTTGAAACCCTCTGGGTGCGAATAATTTGGCTACGTCTGGTACCAATTTCTTGTCATCCGACAGCTGCCTGTGTGCGCGTTGTTAAGAAAAGTGGCGAAATAATTTGTTCGCTCTGTTTTCGAACCCAGACAAAATAAAGGCATGAAAAACGCACTCCGTTCAATATTTTCACGCTATGTCAATCATCGCACACATCATCTCGCGGCCACGGGGTGTTCCTATTTTCACCGTTGCGGCACGTAAGCGTTATGGGGAGCCATGCACAACTGTGTATATGTGTCGATAAGTTTATTTGTCTGACTATTTACCTTGATCTGCGTCTGGGGTGTACGCTAGTCAGGGTTGTTCGATGCGCTAAACGAGGAAAAATTAGACAACAATTTATAAATAAGAACAACGACACGGGCAACCAAGAAAACATACATTCCCATCCACCACGTTGTGGTGGTGTTAAAAAAGTAAATCTATGTGGTAGAAAATATTGAAAATGATGGAGAACTAAAATAAACAGAAAGACAAGAAATATCGAGCTGAGAGAGAATACACATTAAACAGTCGAGGCCAGCTTCCGTAGTTTGTATCGGTATGAGGTGATACTTGAAGAAATCGTTGTGCGTGTTTTCTGGATTGTCATCCCAATTTTTCACCATAGTTGTATTCGCCAAGCAGTTAGACAATGCGTAATAAATAATACTATGAAATAGTTAATAGAATCCCATTCTTTCCAGTTACTGATTGTTTCTCGAGTAGCAGCTGTCTCGACTCATGCTGTTTCCGGGCATGTTTTTGACCTACCGCAGTTCCATCAACAGCGTACTGTAAAAATTTGCACCTCCCGAAATGTTTGCATTTGCCCACGGAGGCGTGAACAAATTAATGACGAACCTATTGTTCCAAATACGAATCGATACAGATGTTGCTTTTTGACGTGTTTTTTGAGACTCGCTGCTCGCAAGACAAGTCTGTACAGTACTTGGCATAATTTCACAGAGTTGTGAATGGGTCAATATTAACCAGCACACGACTATCGACAATCCCCGATGGCACTGCGATGTCGGCTCTGAACAATTTTCAAACATGCAAAAGGCGGGAAACTGAAAAGCTTATGTACCTATTACATTTTTCTCATTTGAATCGATGATGGCTAAACAGAGTAGGAAACTCCAACAAATATGCGTGTAACCGCTCAGCGTATGCGTAAATCAAGAACAATTGTTGGATAATTGTGTTTCCTTACGCGCTGTACCGTGATTACGTATCGATTTTATATTTCCATTTAGTGTTTCTTACAGCCTTCCCGCCAAAACGCGAATGTCGTTGTGACACCCATCCCTTATACTGTTTAAAAAATTAGTGATAAACGAGGAAATGACGATGCAAACGGTTTTCATGTTATTTGTTATGAAGAACGTTTCATACAATACGGTTCATGAACTTCGCACATATTCATCCTGGAAGTACCATATATCCTTTCGAATCTCTTCATAACGCAAGGTAAAGAAACGCCTTAGCAGATGTGCTCTCGATGGTGGTGGTGTTTCTTTCCCTCCGTCGTGAGGGATGCTATTTAGAGCTTTATTGAGATGATTTTTTTTTTCCTTTGCGTTCTACTCATACATATTAACGTTTGGTTTGTTGGTCGATTGGAAGTCAATTGATTCAACTTGATCAAAATTGTTCAAGTCCATTTCGTCGAAGCCAAAGGGTCCACTACATCTCGTTCGCTGTCGCGTCGAAGAGTCGATACTCCGCATTGCATTACCGATTATGTTCGTTTGTTTTTTAAACAAGCCTTTGGTTTTCTTTTGTTACTGTGTTTTGATTCGTTCGAAGCAGGTCATCAAGCGACGATTGGCGCATATTGCTGTCAAAATATTTATTGGCAGTGTTACACGCTGCCAAACGGATCGTCCGAGTTCCCTTCGAGCAAGTGTGATGATCTTCAAGAACGGGCGAAGTAAACGGCAAAGAAGTCCACGGCAGTTGCAGCTTTTTCCATTATGTTTCCACCCCTGCCTTTTCCATACATTTATCCCTGTCAATAATTGGTCCATAGTTAAAATTAATCGAACATCATTCAAGTGCGCCACACAACCTACGGTTGCGATGAGATGCAAAATACCAAATTGCCCACGCCGAGCGGACACGATTGTGAATTTTATCGATGAAGCCAGCCCACGGAGTCGCTTAAGTAATTGATTGGAAAATAAATATAAACAAATGACATATTCGTCGCCATTCGTTTCCTACCTTTCATGCCTATTTAATCGCCCGTACAAGATAGTCCCTGACGGGGGATGGTCGAGTATTGACGCCATGACCCGTAACTGCACAACGCCACGAGAAAAGAGTGCATTAAAACGCAACGTAAAGTAATGGATGAATTGTTCCCGGGCGTCTATGTGGGTTACTCACAAACAGCCGGAGATTCATAAACTTTTGAATTAAAATGCAAATAATCGACACACGATCCAACGCACACTATCTTAGTGTTGTTGATGTCGGAGATTTATGTACAGTGCGAAGTAGAGTACGGCTTGGAAAACATATCGTCCGTGTTTTCTTTCTTACGGTTATTTTCTTGTTCATTATTCGCCGCTTTTCTTCATTTTACACAAATCTGTCCCATAAATTAGCTTCACATGTATGTACCTTGGTAAACCAGAAAGTGGTGGAATGTACGGGAATCTGATTGCTCTTGAGATTTTAGAGCGAAAAAGAAAAAAAGGATCCATACAAAGACAACGAGGGGGGTGGGTGCTAGTGCACGCTTCTCTGCAATCGCTAACGAACCAGGGCGACACACACTTGCATGACAACAAGAGTGAACCCTGCAGTACACCGAGAGAGATTCAACATTTTTCTTTATAAACAGGTTGTCAGCAGGACAAGATCTGGTTCCCGGCATTGGGAAACGATGCATTTGAATAACAACGAGCGTATTGCGTTGACCTGCTGCTACGCCTAGAGGTGTTGCGTTGCGTTGGATCATTACACGCAAAATACGATCATACACAGGCTGCGTAAAGCTTCGACGATCAAGCTATGATCCGAACAGTGTAATTTAAAATACAGTTGTTGTTTTAGAATAATTTTCCGATTGTCTAATTTTTTTATCACATTTCGTACTCACCTAAATCAATTTATACTCTTTTTTGTTATTCAAAAAAGTCTTGCGAGATTTAAATGATGTATTTACAGCCGGCTACTGTAAACATACCTTTATACTCGTTGTAAACAATACACCCTGTTGTCGATCGATACGCACATTGATTCAAGTTAGTTAGGTTAACTCGCTCATGTGACCCTTTTACATTCACTACCATGTTGCTGGATGATCGCTAATGCTCGCCACTGATTCGTAAACTAATTCAATTCTATTCATGACGGACCTCAGTCTAATGTAAACGCTACCGGATGCCCCTACGCTCTGGTCTGGTGATCGTTTTCCGGCTGTTCCCGTTTATATTTTAATGTCCCGTATTGCGTTACATTTCGATCCCATACACTGCCCTGGCTAGCACCGAAGCGCATCCATTGGGCTTTTAATTATTTGGTTATTAAAATACAATTAACGCTAGATATTTTGGGTTTTCCGAGAATTATTGGGAAATACGTGTTTGTGTACCGGGGAGGAAACAGGTTGATTTTAGTTCAATGTTTGTGAAATAATTCAGTTATACTATAGTTATATAGTTATATAAGCTCATTCGATAAATGGTGTTTGCCGTTTCTAATTTGCTCAATCTGGAGCAAATTGGGGTTAAATTGATTCATCTGTGCGTGCTTTTCTATGTCTAATATTTTGATTCAAATAACAGATCTACTGCAATTGCTATTGTATTGCATTATAGTTAGTAACATTATTTGTAGCTGCATACTTTTTGCTTCTCCAGCAATGCAATGGAAAAGAAAAACTCCAGTGAAATCATTTAACGTTCATTTCGAGTGCATGAAACCCAAACACTAAAAAGTGAAATCATTCCAGCACATAGTATCTCCCCGCATTTAGTGTAATGTTGTGTACATTTCAGTTGGAGTCTGCAAGATGTACACAGTTTGCTGCATTGCCCCCTATTGCTAGCCACTTCCAGATGCAGTTGTTTGTTTGCGTGCATGTTTACTTCATCGCACTAGAACTAGCTCTAGCTGCTTCGTATCGTACCTGAGTACTGGTGCAGGGCTTAAACATAGAGACTACTGGTGCATAACTTTCCTTCCCCTCTTTGTACGCATCGGCAGCAACATTTCGAACATCATCTTCCGTTAGCTGTGCAGTCGTTCGGTATCTGGCTTGATTTTGACAACCTTCTTCTCAGTTTGTTGTTGCTTCACACCATTTCTACAAACGTTTCTTACCCGGTATGCAATGCGCACAAGTGCATGTTGGCCACCGTCTCCTGTGTGCACTGGCCAAGAACGCTGAAAGACAAACAACGCCAGTTACCCACGCGCACAAGTTCGATAAAAATAGTTTACAGATAATAAAATTTAATGCTCTCCTTCTTTTCTAAACTAAACTGTCTGCTACCGGTTCAGACACCTAGACTCGATGAAACATTAAGTTCCACAAGTTGCGCAAGATGATGCAGCACGGTCCATCGAAACATTGCATCCGTGTCATTCGTCTCATGTTCGTTCTTCCTTTGCTAACTGAACCGGATGACACATGCTAGGGATAAAAACACCTGATTACGAGGCAAATGAGAGGGAGAGCAAGAGACGTTGCGAACATGTCGTTATTGATCACTTCCGGTTGTTTCTCATTTTAGCTCAATCGGACAGAAACTGCGCTGCTCGCACGCATTCATTTAGAAAGCGCTTACTAACGGTAGAACAACACGCCTTATTGAATGTTTTACACGAACTTATGTAGAGTTTTAAGTTGTTTGAAGATTATTTACTGCTGAATTATACCAGCAAAACTGTTGATCCCAAATCAACCATTATGAAATTTTTCTTCCACACAAGGCGTGCGATCTCTGCCTATAACCAAACTCGATTGATATTTGTTCTGTGCATTAAGTTGCTAGTAACATTTCCACATGATTAGATTATTAAGCATTATGACGGAATGACTCGAAAACATGGGATAAAAAACACAGTGTCAACCTTTAGCAACACTTCATCACAGTTGTATGCTACAACACCTATCAAATGTACGAAACATCAGCTTTGTTGATATACGAAATACAAAAACGGCACACACTAAGAAAACTTATGGTCAAACCACCGTTTGGGTGGCCGAAATCTGATACAGTGAAGGTAACTTAACGCCGTGGCGTTTTCCCCGCAAAAACAAAGGAGAAGGACAATCTGCGAGGTGGTGTCCCCAACACCTTCCTGGTGTGTCGGAAAGCTTACCGACAGGCGACACCATCTTGTGTAGTAATTTTAACACCTTTCGAACAGTTCGCCCTCGCCTGTTACTCAAACGATTATGCTCGCTTTTTGTTCTATAGATAATCAAGAGAAGCCGTACCAAAAGTTTTCCGAGAATATGCTTCTTGGAGTGGAGCCAGTAGTAGTACAAAGCAACTTTAAATGTAAAGGACAGCTTGCCATAGGCTTCCTTCTTTCCATCCTTTATAGCATAAATTGACTCTCAAGTCAAACTGGCTTCACACATTAAACCATTGCACTTGACTTGATTAATTCCTATGGGAATGGAACGATGCTCATTAATACACATTCTTGCTTTGGCAATCAGAACATTCGTGTTATTATTTTTTTAACACATACATTTTGTTAGAGACATTACTTCTCTTAAGTATTGTTGTGTTTCTTAATTTATCATTAATATATGTTTTCATCTGTTTTAATATCTTCTACAGAATTCATCGTTTGGAGTAACGCAGAGAATCATTACTAAACACCATCCGAATGCAATTATTCGTCGTATTTGTAGCACTGATCGCTACGAAAAGTTCAGCAGCACGATGCAGGCAGTTTAACCGTAAAAGCCGTACGGACAGCGGGATTTAATCAGCTTATCGAATAATTGAGCAATAAAAGCACCAACAGAGGTGCGACAAGTGCACGAGGCTACATTATCGTAAAGCAGCGATAGAGAGCGCCTGGCACTGAAATCACAATTAGACGTACACAACGTAACTCGTTTGACGAACATACAGACACGATGACGCTAGCACGAAGTAAACACAGAAGGCACACAGTGCGAAGTACATTGCATCATACCGCAGGGATACGCTGTTTTACTAGCATACTGCCGATACTAATGCTCATGATCTGTGGAATAGCCGAATGTAGCTATCATGCCGGTGTCAGCCCGATGCCGCACGTGCCTGCTGTGCCGAAAGATCCTAATTCGCGCTGCGAAGAGATCACCATCCCGATGTGCCGTGGCATCGGGTATAATTTAACCTCTTTCCCGAACGAGATGAATCATGAAACGCAGGAGGAAGCCGGCCTGGAGGTGCATCAGTTTTGGCCGCTGGTAGAGATCAAATGTTCGCCGGATCTGAAGTTTTTCCTTTGCTCGATGTACACCCCGATCTGCATAGAAGATTACCACAAGCCGCTACCGGTGTGTCGCAGCGTGTGCGAGCGTGCAAGAGCCGGCTGTGCACCTATTATGGAATCGTACAGTTTCAATTGGCCGGAACGAATGGCTTGCGAAAATTTGCCTGTATCGGGTGATAGCGACAATTTATGCATGGAGATGCCGAGTGAGGAAGAACACGGAGGAGACCGGGGTGGCGGTGGTTCATCGGCCGGTGGTAGTGGCGGATCGGGGCACTCGGGCAAGCCGACCCGCAAATCGCATAGTGGCAGCAGCGGTGGCCAAAGCAGCGGTGGCAACCAGCAGAATAACAAATGTAAGGGCAAGAATTCAAAAAACTGCCAAAATCCCCCAGGGGAAAGAACAAAAGAGTGCATGTGCCGGTGCCGGGAGCCACTGGTCACCCTGGGGAGGGAAAGCACCACAACATTACTGCACCATCACGGCAGCCTAAACAGCAATCTAAGTGTAGAAAGGGTCGGCGACGTGCAAAACTGCGCGATCCCGTGTCGGGGAGCGTTCTTCACCCAGGAGGAAAAGGACTTCGCCGGCATTTGGATAGCGCTATGGTCCGGCCTCTGCGGCATAAGCACCCTAATGACACTGACCACTTTCCTCATCGACACCGAAAGATTCAAGTACCCTGAAAGGCCAATCGTTTTCCTGTCGGCATGCTACTTCATCGTATCCTGTGGCTACCTGACGCGCATCTTTCTCGGCCACGACGAAATTGCATGCGACGGGAAGTCGATCAAATATCCCTCGACGGGACAAAGCTCCTGCACCATGATCTTCATCATGATTTACTTCTTCGGCATGGCTTCATCGATCTGGTGGGTGATTCTTTCGTTCACCTGGTTCTTGGCGGCTGGACTCAAATGGGGCAACGAAGCAATTTCGAAACATTCTCAGTACTTCCATCTTGCCGCATGGCTCATTCCGACCGTGCAAACAGTTTCCGTTCTGCTACGACCCGCCGTCGATGGTGATCCTGTGGCGGGCATCTGCTACGTAGGCAATACTTCCGTCGAAAATCTGAAGAACTTTGTTCTTGCTCCGCTGTTTATGTATCTCGTCATTGGCACCACCTTTTTGATGGCCGGGTTTGTTTCGCTGTTCCGCATTCGCTCCGTGATTAAGCAGCAAGGCGGTATCGGAGCTGGCTCTAAGGCAGACAAACTCGAGAAACTGATGATTAGGATAGGCATCTTCAGCGTACTGTACACCGTTCCTGCAACGATCGTCATCGGTTGCCATCTATATGAAGCGTCCTACTTTGAAGACTGGATGACGGGACTTACCTGTCCTTGCAAGGTAGCGCCCGGACTGCGGCAGAAACCGCTCTACTCTGTACTGATGTTGAAGTACTTTATGGCACTAGCTGTCGGCATCACGTCAGGCGTTTGGATCTGGTCAGGAAAGACAGTCGATTCATGGCGACGACTCTGGAGAAGAATGTTTGGTTCGCCGGATCCAACCGGTGCGGGACAAGT
Source organism: Anopheles christyi (assembly GCA_000349165.1). Taxonomy (NCBI): domain Eukaryota; kingdom Metazoa; phylum Arthropoda; class Insecta; order Diptera; family Culicidae; genus Anopheles; species Anopheles christyi. Next base: position 5,201 of record KB678946.1, on the reverse strand, counting down.
GCTAATTAAACCAAGGCCTCCACTGCCTCAACCGTACGCTACGTCCGGAATCGGAGTGCCCGGATCGGCGGCCGCTTCACTGTTGGCTACACCATACACGCAAACCGTGGGCAGCGTGGCTTCCACCAGCCACCACCACCTGCACCATCACGTTCTCAAGCAGGCACCGCTTAGTCACGTATGACCTGGAGATATAGGCGGCGCATCTACCTTAACAGCCGGATCCGGATCGGTCGTAGATCCGCGCGCCGTCTCAGTCGTTGTTACGCTTCCCGGTCCTCAACCAGGGCAAGCCCTCAGCGATTATGGTCCGATATAGTTGACCGTTCGACCAGAAGCGGCAACCCGAAGATTACCACCCAGCAATCTAAGTGAACTGTGAAAACCGTATCGGCTCTCATCATCCATTTCGACGATTTGCATTTCTAGGACAAATCCCATGTACGGAAAAGCCACTTGCCGAAAGAGGGATCGTTTTCGTCCATCGTCCATCGTCCAAGGGTGGTAGGAACAGACGTTGGAAATGGAACCGACCGGGTGTGAAATGGGGCGTGAAAGCAATTCTTAATAGTATTAAAATCAACTCAAATCGGTTCTACATCTACGCTCGTGCTTACGTGTACGACACGAGCCATACTAAAATGCTATCAATGATGATTCACAACACCATATGCTATCATAACGCTCTATCTATTTTATCTGTAATTGTGCCCAACCCAATACATTCATAACCTAAATTTAAAGCTCCTTATGAATTAACTTATCCGACAGGCAGTCATATTGTAAGGACAGTTCAAGCTAGCGGCTCTCTTTCTAGTCGATGATGAGGATGAGGAGTAGTGAAATAGTGCTTTAGAGATGGCAAATAGATACATTGTTCGAGGAGATGAGATGTATGGAGTTGTGGATGTTTGTAAGTTATATTTTATACATAGAACTAAACACCCACAAACGTAAGCAAACGATCGTAACAAAACAGCGCGATAATAATGTACACAGGGAATGATTTCTTCATTTTCTGGAGTGCGGTTGATGAACAGAAGGAAACATAAGTGACAATACCTTTTCTTTCGTTTGCCGATGAAGTAACTCTAAAAACTGAAAATACAGCTGACAAAACTGTATTAATACATTCGCGAAAAAGAAGGATTCCTGCTCCGAACGATAATCGACTAAAAAATCCAAGGCAACTTTAAATCACTGCCACCAACATTTATTTTCGTTCAATTTATAACAAATTAATAATTGGAATGCAAAGGACGACATCCTTCTGTAGCAAAGTGCTCCAGCTTGAAGAGAACTAACCGGTGAACCCCTTTTGATGGAACTTTTATACGTAATTAGAATTAATTTTAAACGCTGTTCAAAATTAAGCAAATCCTACCCATTGTAGATCGGAAGTAATTAATCCTCCCTTTGCGGCAGGATAACTTACAGCATATACTGCATAATTGCAAATTATTATCATCCATTTCGTATCTGTGTTTTGGTACAGTGCATATACAGTTCTCATCAATGCATTCAATTGCGAGGCTGTTACGAAGCATACGAACACAACAAAAGAAAACGCTTCAAAATCATTATAATGCTACGAATTTCCTGTTTCTCCTGTAATCTGTGTGAGAATTAGCCATAATGGTGATGTACAGTTTGCAAAGTGCTCCCGTATATTTGCACGCCACCGTTTTGTTTACGTTTGTTTTTCTTTCGTTTGTAGTGGCGTTTTAGTTACTTCGTGTTTTTAACTTTCTCCACGTTTGTTTACCAACTTTCATATTCGTCCAGTGCAAGTTTCTCTCAGATTGCCATATAAGAGTCACACCCTCGGAACCCTCCGCCGTGTGAGCGAGGGTTGCATGTGACGGATAAGGTTTACGGTTAGATCTAAGTTAAGCTGTTGATCGGTCCACCTTCCAGTGGCGCTGATTCGCTAATCAAGTGTCCTCACGCATGTTTTATTTTAGTTTTTTATATTTCATTTCTTTTTGTTAAATTTGTTTTTTTTTTCATTCATTTTTAAAATCGGTTTGCTTCGAAACTTTCTTTTCGAATTTAAATTCCTATCTAATCGGGATGTGTGTTGTATGTATGTCTGCTTTGTTCCATGCAATGCTTAACAATAGAATAGACACTAATTCGCATCAAACTTCCTATGGTTCACACCTCCCTGTGCCAATTGTAGGCTTCGGGAAGGAAATTTGATGTGAAGTGTACATATCAACCAATGTAAAAGCATATACATATTCATGCATTTTTGCAAGTCATTGCCTAACACATTTCCTCAGTTTCGTAGAAAAGAATGTTATTTAAACATAAACAGCCAAGCAATGAGGAAATCAAATGTAAATGTTTTGTAATTTATTGTCATCGTTGTTGGATGCCTGGATGGAAGATCGTTGAGGAAGGTTAGTGTTAATTCTGACAATGAACACTGGAAGCAGACTCCCCGGAAACCAAGCGCATAGGCTCCAAATGCGATAAATGTAATCGCTTTTGTACAGTACAGTTAATAGATATTTAGATGTGTAAGGTAAATGAAACGTAGGCAGAACAATAAAAGAGACAGCAAAAGAACTAACTTTATATGAACGCGGATCCATAAGGTATTTTTTTGAAAGCATCAGAATAAATACACCTTAGCTACGTTAGTTTCAGTTTCCAAAATACCCCATTAAAAATTGATAACTCGACAAAAAGCAAAACCTATATTGCTATCGGAAACCATCCTTATCAGCACCTACTACTTAAATCAATTGATATGAAAAAAACTTTCGAAAATCATTTCACCAAACACAACCACTATACTGTTAACATAGTGCAGCGATCGTTTAGTAGATCAGAAAACACCAAAGCGCATCTAAAGTTCTATTTCTTTATTTAATCCGATTGCTGCTTCAAAAGTATAACTGTTTAATCTTTAGTTTGCCTTTGAAATACCTGTTCCGCTTGTCAGTTAGGGAAAGGAAGTTAAACATTGAAAGTGATCATGCACAATACATAGAAAGGGACACACTCGAAACAAAGGAGGAGAATATCTAATAGATGTTTTTTGCGCTAAAGGTTCAACAGACGAGCGCCAAATATACAACAACAAACAGGACGGAAGAAGAAAGGAAAAAAATATAAATAAAGGAAAACTTTAAAAATTATCTGGTTTTAACAGATACATAGACTGTATACGAATATTGTTCTTTTACTGCGTTGAATAAAGTAAAGGTAAATCGAGCTGCCGGCAAAAGCAGATAGACTGAGCAGTTCACCCGAAATCAATTGAACAGGTGCTTATTTTTTCTCCTCTTTTACATTACACTTAGAAGCAATGGCATGTGATTGGTACAGTCTCGTCGGATTCATTTGGTTTCCGGAATACATGTTAATGGCGAACGGTCGAAAACACCTGTCCAATCAAAGAGCGAGCGAAACCCAGGACAGTGGCACAGGAATGTCGCAGAATGTAATCATAAATCAAACACACAAAATAACAAATGTTTATGAGTGTTAGCATTATATGCCTTTCTCGGCAAACGGGGTCGACGTAGACACGTGCGAAAAACTTATAAATACTAGCGTTAGATAAAAGTCTCTGCGTCTGCGTCACACAGAATACAACCGATTTTTGTAGGCTGGAAAAGGTAAATAGGCAGAAAGAGTAATGAAATGATTATTCAAAAAGTGCACACAAAACATAACAAATTGAAAAGCGCAGTAAAAGCTACTATTTGTAAGACAACCTCTTATACAGTGGAAACGAAAACATATTTTTAATTGTTTAATAAATTATTAAAATAATACGAACATGTTTCTCTCTTACATTATTTTATGTTTTCATGTGATTTTCAGTACAGTACAGATCGCATCGTTAATAACGGAATCTTATAAAAAGATAATTTTAATTTTACTATGTGAAACACAAATTAATTAACATTAATCGAAAACTTATTTGACCCTTCATTGTTAATGTTTTTTTTATAATTCAGTTCAGTTCAATGGAACTTTTTTCATAAAACTACTTATAAAAAAGATTCAAAATAATACAAAAGTTTCAATGCATGTGCCATACAGCTCAAAATGTCGTCGATTCTACTCGATTATCAAAGATTTAATTTTCCACAGTCTCTCATAATTTATTTTTTAGGATGATACCGGCAACTTGTAGATTCCCCTGTGAAGATTCCTCAGTGGGAACATAAATTGTGCCACGAGCTCAGCTGCCAGTGTGTCACACATCAAGCCATGCCAATAATTTCTCCGTGTGCATTACATTTTCAACGGCTAATCTGACACACGTGTGCGCAGCGCTTCATTCCTTTCATTCCCAACCGGCAGCAGGCGATTAAACCAGAAAGTACGAGGAGAATAGCGGATGGGGCTTGAAATGAAATTTCCGTCCTGAAGACTAAACGTTACCCGCGTAAACCTATTTGCGGCTCCGTCAAATCGTTGTCCTATTGACACCATGATGATCATGATCAGTGAAAATTTATTTTAACGAATCCGCTACCCATTGCTTCGTTTTATGATGTCGTTGAATCTCTGTCCCCTGCATTCTCAAAGCATTACCATACCCTTTACGTTGTCGTGTGCCGGGGGTAGGGGCCTTTATTCTCTTTCATCTGATCCGATTGCAGCAGTATCATTACTCAAGCTGACTCGACATTGCACAGTTGGCTGCATTTTCTTCTTTTTTGTCTTTAATAGAGAAAATTCCTACAAAAGAAGCCGTTGAATCTTCTGCACTGTTATGAGCTTAGAAGTGATGATTTGTGCTGATTGAAGAATCTCTAGCATATGTTGCAAATCCAATTGGGAGGAAACTGCTCGATTTTGCAGCGCGACGTATCAATAACATACCGTATTTTAGCGTGTATAACGACCCTGTTTTAGCTCAAAAATGACAAAAGCCAAATTTAGGGGGTCGTTATGCACGGGTAGTAACTTGTCCATATTCCATCAAATCCGAGTTTCAAAATCTTGGATAATTCATTCGGGGGGGTCGTTATACACGCTAAAATACGGTACTTCAAAACTCGTATGAACCATGCATAAACCGTAAGGTTGAATCAAGCAAAACCTAAACATAATTTGTCCGAAGAGAAATTTTATACCAATAATCTTCTAGTTTTGAACCGGGCTCATATCACTGAAGCCATCAGTATTTTCTGTTAAGGTCACAACCAAACCACTCTCAAATCGTGCAGAAT
>KB678935.1:0-17654 GCA_000349165.1 Anopheles christyi | reverse complement strand
CCTATGTCGAATTTTTCGGGTTTTAGTCAAAATACTCATAAAATATTAACAATTCTAAATGATAATCTCATCATGCTTTTGAGTAGGAATTTTAATGAAATCATTGAAACTTTTTAGTTTTTGTGTTATTTCACAATTTCACAAAAAGGCAATTTATTTCACAATGCATAGTCGATGTGTCAAATCAGTACAATTTGCTCAAAGATCTGTTAAATTACACTGTACACTTGGTGTTGTCTACATGGTGTTTATTCTTCAGCAGAGATGTTCAGGAGCAATAATTCAGGCAAGATTCGAATATCGATTGTCAATATGATTCAATTGAGGCAACCTATGGTTTTGTAATGTTAGTATATTGTTGTCATTTGTCACATGCCGCTTATTTGACGGCTGTCATAACATTGTACGTATCGCTTCGTAAACAAGGATTTGCACGATAATTCCGCGCGGTCTGTAAAATTGTGTACACATTTGTAAGGGATTTACGTTTATTTGCTAACTTACTAATGATTTCGAATACTTGCTGGGCCTTACACATCGTTTAAAACGTGCTGTTTAATTAATCTTCCCGTCAGAACAATGGTGACGCTACAATTTAGACATCTTGAGAACCTTAACTGAAACAAACATTGGCGATAAGGAAAACGATGGCTTCCGAAATCAATACATCCTCATCAGCGATTGGAAACAGCTCTGGAAGCGGGACCAACAATATAATGGAGCAGGATCGAGTGCAACCTCGCCCGGATGATACATGTCAGGAAAAGTTTCACAAAGTGTTGAATGCTTTCCTTAACCGCGGCTTCAAGATCAATAATGATGTCTATCTTGAAATGATTATCAGTCACCTGTCCGGCAAGTATTGTGATGGTAGGTTTGGAATCTCTAATGTTATGAAATTATGGCATTTTGATGTTTATAATTTTTTTCTTTACAAATGTTACGATCGATGAAAACAAGCGTGAATGCAACTTTTTATACTTTTTGCAGATCATCGTAAATTTATAAAGTCTACGGAAGTATTTCAATGGCTTGATGCCATACTGAAGCAGTGGGAGAGCGATCGTGCGCCATCTACAGATATTGCAGCATTCACGCTTCAGCTACTGGCAATGATCGTGGAGAATGAATGGGATTTTTCACGCATTCAAAATGGAAGTCGGATGTTGGACCGTTTTCAGGAGTGCATTCAGCGTAATGGAAAGCTACAAAATCCATCCATCAAGCTGGGCCACGTGCTGGTGTTGAAGGCAATCTCTCGCCATGCTATGGGCATGGCATGGATAAAGCAATCTGGCTCATGGCGAATTTGTTTGGACTATTACAATGGTTATCAAACGATTTATATAACACGCGAGACTTCTCTGTTCATTTATGAAGTGCTGGAGCGCTTTTGTACGATGGGAGATTATGAAGAGGTAAAGGAAATCGTACGCACCATCCTGTCGCCCCTGATTGACTGTGTTTGGAAGAGTCCGGAACAAGACGATGCTGTACTAGTGAACGATTATAACTCACAAAAAATCATTTCTCCGCTGCTAAACCTCATGCAAACGCTGTTTCGCAAAATTATCGAATCGAAACAACGCACACGAGTCGCGTACTTCATTCTCTACACATACAAATTCGAGCGAAATCTCTGGAAGTTTACTGACACCATGCACGATCATACGTACCTTGCAAAGATCTGGCAAACGCACATTTTCGCCAATTGTGCCCGGTTGTGCACGATGGAAATCCCTCCGGAGGATACGTTGGCAGTGGATCTGACATTTGATCGGTACACTATAAACTTTCTGAACTACGTCAACTTTTCCATTCGTCGGGGTAACGTCCAAAACGTGATGCTGATGGCCGAAACACACCACGCTTTGTGGCGCATTCTGGGGGATCGTGCTCCGGAAGAGGTTGTTCTGAAAAATCAGAGCATCCGATTTGGCGATCAAATACTACTCCTGCAGCTCTTTCCCGTTGTATATGAAATGCATTGTTTCGCCACGAAAGATTTGCCAGATTACGTGGAAAAGTTTTGTACACAGCTGTACGACATAGCCTGCGAGTTTACTATCCGCCTGATTTATGCTTGTAGAGACATTTTTCATGCATACAATTTGAATGTGACCGAGTTGGCATGTAAATCAATTCAAGGAATTGTAACTACACACAAGCTTCCAAGGCCACGGGCTGTTATTGCGTTTCAAGCGTTGGTATACTTATTGAAAGAGTTCCTTCCTGATATGTGCTGTTCGGTCGAAGGAGAAAGAAGTGTCTTTGGGAAGGCCGATCTAATGCTGAGCAAACCCAATCTCTTGTCCGCGATCATCAACGGGTTGATGTCATTGATAGAAAATTTCAAAATAACCTGGAAAGAGTGTATCGAATCGACCGCGATAGTTAATTTCATGCTAAACTTACTGGCAAACCCAAATCTTCCACCAAGGGTGAGTACATTTATTGAACATCATAGTACTACACAGAGTTTGATCATGTATCGTTGAATATTGTGATATCAATTCGAAAACAACCACTTATTGTTTTATTTTTTCACAGCTGGTTGTACTTGCACTGAAGCTCACCCAAACCTCCATCGAACATTTTTTGGCTCCGAATCTGGCCTTACTGATGGATAATATATCCGGATCTGGACTGGAACATGTTGGACATATCATCTATAAACGCTTGCACGATCTCAGCTGGGAGGCAAGAGATTCGGCCCTTGAGCTGCTCGCATCGATCGTCAGCATCTCGGAAATCAGTAATATTATCGTTCGAAACAGTTCCTCGAATGGTAAATTGAAAACACATTAACGATGTACTTTTACTTCACAGAATTTCCCGCATTCCAAAAGCATATTCTCGATTGTGATATTATCCCTGTAGTAGAAGCAGCAGCAAAGAACGATACAGAAGCGTACGTTCGCGCTTCGGCTCTGCGCTGTCTGACATTAATGGTCAAAATTCGCTTGCTGTGGGATCATTCGCTTTCGAAGCTCTCCTTAATGGTAATGAATAAAATGGATAGCTTCTTGTGCCGAGACGGATCATGATGTTATTAAAACGTTTATCTTTCCAGAATCACCTGATCGACGTTATCGATAATGAAAGTGAAGGTGTGGTTCGTCGTGAAGCGGTCAATACAGTAAAGGAAATCTACGCTAATCACAAAATACAACCACAATGTCTGGACAGCGTGTTTTCGGTGCTGGCGTATGCGGCTGCAAATGATCTGTATTGGGAAGTAAAAATTAACGCACTTCAATTTTGGCGCCTTGTCATGTGCCGACAGTTTCAACATCAAGGGATGATTGACGGGACCTTCCCTGCAGTAACGTTCTCGAAGGAGCACAAAAAAATCGTTACACTTACCGATCGAGAAATTCAAACACGACTCATGAAGGTACTTAATGAACTATCGTTGCGTGGATGCCTTGGCGTACTGCTCGCCTGCCTTGGAGACGATTGTGATCTAGGCGTGGTCAAAGAAACGATTGCCATCATCGATAAACTGATGTCGCATTTGAACAAGTATAACTTTCTGGACTACTATCAGGTCCTTTTGCTGTCTGGATCTTCTTTTGCGAATTCAACAACTATGAAAGGTGATGGTTTGGCAGCTTCCTCGGCAAGTTCAACGACGCAAGGGGCATCTTCCACAAGCTCTAATCCACAGCTAACGTCCTCTTCGGTTGGGCGATTATCTGTTATCGATACTAACTATTCCGAAGTGAAACCTCCCGAACGATCTTCGATGGAAACCGGTGCTTTACAAAATTTGGCCCCATTTGATCCCGCAACTTCCGCCGCAAACACAAGTACCGTGGGGTCAGGAACCATTCCTGCTCGACAGCAGCGTAGAAATGATGCCGATTACAACAGCGGCAATGTTGCGTGCAGCACAGCCAATGCGGATGAAATAATTGATTCTATTGTGAACCTTAACGATATGAACTTGCTCTCAGTGACGTACAATCCTCACATGACTAGCGTGGCAACTGCATACGGGCGTCAAACTGGTGACGATTGCGGTTGTGACGAAACACTTCGCCATTCTGACCTTTTCCGACAGTATGCTTCCGTAAGCGCGGAGGAGTTTCTGCGCCGCGTAAAAACACTTGATCTGTGCTCGATCGTAGCAAGCCGGCAGCAATGGCTAGATAATACAGAAAGCTTTGGTTCGCTTCTGGACGACGTACTGTTTTCATATTACGCGGCTGACGTTAACGAAGCAGATTGTTACTAGTGGATCACTTGTTACTTTCTTTTTGTATTATGAAATGTTCGATACGTTTTCATTCAATCGTAGTATGTAATATTGGTTAACGGATTACCCATTCTTATGTGTGATAAGAAGAGAAAAATGGACGAACAATACAAAGACAATTTGTCCCTGGCTTAATTGAACTGGCAAAATGTACAGAAAAGCGATGACAAACTATAACTATTAGTATTTACCACATAACAATCCAAACACCCCGTTTACGTCTTTCCCAATCCAGAATTCAGTTTGATTACGTGAGTTACACAAAATCCCAACTGACAACGGTTGCTGTAAAGTTATCGATATTGGTTTGATTTATTTATTTATTTTCTTATAATTAGCTAATTGGTTGTAGTTATCATTTTCTCCGCTAATATAATCTTCTGCTGTTGGATAAAATTACAATCAAATTTCTTCTCAGTTCTTCATGCTTTCACGTTCTCACTCAGTTGTCACTTGCCTTCGATGTTTGCAATGCACTACCCTGTTGGCGCCTTTTCCTACATGACGTGTTCTTTTTTTATGAAAAGAAAAACGCACAAATTACTAATGGTCTGATTCGATGATTTTATGCACAGATCGATAACGATTATAATTTTGTTTCAGCTTTTATAAAACGGTTGAAACAAATAGCATTCCGTGAATCAACGACACAATACTTAAAGACACGTGCCATATCTTGTGTAGTTTGTTCCCTTTGTCCAGAAGTAGAAAAGCAGCTCTTGTTTTACAAGAAACCCTGCGCGCATTAGTTTTCATTACTCTTTTTCTTTCAGTATATTAACGTTCTTCCTAAACAAATCGCAATACCGTCGCATCGAGTGAATTGAACCTTGACGCCATTGATGTTTACAGCCGGCATAGCAACAACACAAATGCGATTGCTTCAGATAAACTTGTACAAATAGTTTCTACAGTAGTTGTGATAATACCCACCATCTAGTGTCATTACGGGTCAACTTTTGGCTTCGAGGTGCTTTGGGGCATCGGCATATGTGAACTTAAGGCGAAATGCTTCCGCCACCAGCACTCCGATATGCGAATCCATCCAGTTGTGTGTAGGTAGGTTTTGCAGCAACAGCATCAGCCCCTGGTTGAACGAAAGGATCGATTTAATTCAACGTGCAAGGGTAGCAAAGCAAGAAGATATTGTTGAATGAAGCTGACCTGGAAATCTTTTTCCTGAAGCAATTGTTCCCGCCAGTGCAGCAAGAATGCAGCACACACGTACAGTTGAAACACGGCGAAACCATCTGACTCCGCCAAATAGGTGTCCCATAGACGAATAGTGCAGTATAGCGGCAGTTCACGCGTTAAGAGATTGTTCATCCATCGGAAAGAAAATTGCAGATAGTCAACACCGTGCAATTGCAAATGTCTGTGTAGCGTTCCTGTGGGGCAAATAAGCAATCGTTTTGAACATGATGCATCAGACAACACAGTGCAACGGCGTACCATCGATTCGCTGGATGAGTTCCTTTAGCTGATTGACCTTTGCCTGAATGCCGAGCTGGGCAAAAATGTAATTATCCTGGATGCAATCGAGAAATTTGGACAAACACCAAAACGAATCGGATTCAATGATGTCCCGCTGCTCAATGGTGAGGTCACTCAGTTGGCACTGCTCCAAATCTTTATCTTAAAAAGAAAACAAATTGAAAAAAAAAACATCATTATCACTATTACCACACATCCGGATAAGTTTTAGTATCAATCGTACCCGGTCCAACAGCTTCTTGTAGAAAAACGATAAAAAACGGAGTAACGAGATCGTTAATACCCTGCACATATCCCGAAGCTGGGTGCCGTATAGCCCAGATGAATAATATTCGCTCAAACATCTCCTGCACAAGTTGCTGTTGAAACAGCGCTACGTGTGGATTCATTCGTGGAACATCGATATGAATTTGGCGGTAAGTATCCTGCTGGTTTTCATCGCGACAGTCCGCATCAAAGTACTGCTGCACCAGCTTTCTATAGTCAACACGCTTCCGCTCCAACACGGTTTGGCGGCGTTCTAAGCTGGTGGGAAGATACCCAGAAAGAAGCCGCCAGGTAACTGCACGCATCTTACGCGGCACGCCCGACCAACTGAGTTCCTTTAGGGCAATCAGGTTCAGTAGCGGTGCCTCGAGAATGTTGCTAAACTTTTCGTACTTTGATTCACACTCCACATCCTTAGAGGCTACATTTGAGGAAAGTTTTAATAACTGGGGACGTCCGGGATACGCATGAAACCGTTGTCGAAGGCTGAAATTCAAATAAAATTCATTAGATATAAAGAACATCCACAGTGGCACTTATCGTATGGAGGATCATTTACCGTTGATCGTTCACATAGCTCATCCCGTCATTGGGCTGCTGCTGTTGTGGTTGTTGCTGCTGCTGCTGTTGCTGCTGGGGCTGAGGTTGGATATCTAAGTTTCGTATTCGCAACTCTGCTTCTACGTGCAAAACTTCACTGCCCTGCTGTTGCTCTAATCGACACGATGGAGGACCTATTATTTCCTCAGTGTCCAAGTGAACAGAGGTTTGTGGTTTAGAACCACTGCCACCAGTACCACTCTTGTGTGTTTTAATCACATTTAGTGCTGCTGTCTGCGAAGCTCGTTTTGATATGCGCGTATCCACTATGCCGGAAATAATGCAGAATTCATCATCGCCCAGATCCCACGCATCGCTAACGGAGTCCTGATAATCTTGAAAGGACGAACTGCCGCCGGAAGTGCTTGATCCGATCGTCCGCCCGCTCCCTATGCGATTGGTGACCGTGGTTGGTCGACCGGGAATGGTACGGCTGTTGTTGCGCCAAAAAGAAGAGGAAGTCGTACCGTCGGCCGAAGCAGACGTACCACCGGCAGTACTGGTAGTACTGGCACTACCGCTACTCATGTCCACCCTAGGACTTTAAATGTTAAGGGTGATGGTGAACACCACAAATCGGAGTACGTTGTAGTTGCGCACGATTATCCACAAATACACCAAGTTGGTCAAAAGCTCAGTCAAGTGTTGTGGTGGCAATAAAAAGATAGCCACAGTGTAAGAAGGATCTAAATAGACGAGCATACAAATTTTCGTTTCACTGCTCGCTGATGAAAACTTATGGGTTATGAGCAATGCTACGATGTGAAGACAGCGACCTGTGATGATATTTAATTGGACGACGTACACGGTGACAGCACAGCGCTATGCTACACCATGCCTACTCCTTCTATTGTCACCCGTTAGGGGCTGGGTCATTGTCGCACGATGCTGAAGAAGGGCAGATGGCAGCAGGTTAAGGTACCTAGTTATCTTGTCTGAACGAAACCAAATTTTCAACACGATTGTCACTGGGCGATAAAAGCTTTTTCCATGCGGACAGTCACGAGATCCACACGTTGGTTTGGCTAACCGTCAAGATGTTTCAAGAGAAGCAGACAAATTAAATGAAATAATGTAGCACAAAATCACTGCCCTGCTAAAACCATTGTTTCGGCAAATCGTTTCAAACGAAACAGTGTTTCTTGCTTTCCTTTTTTTCTATTTTGGCATTCCATCGTCATTTGACAGTGTGTCATATTGATAGGTTTACATTACAGTGTTGACCGAACGCGACCGTTCGCGAAACAAACATAGATTGAGGATAGCACAGCGTATGAACGTATGCTGGAAACAGGTTTCATAATTCATGTTTATGTTTTTTTTTACATTATGGAACATTAAAGCATGATTAAAATCATTACTAAGTCATGCCTGGTTAACAACAATTTGACTGTAAAACGACTGAAGCAACTAAAGTAAGAAACATTGAAGTTGAAGTTAGGGTTTAAAATTTATTGAGGTCGTTAAATCAACTTACGATTCAGTGTATTTTTTATTAAAATGATACAGTTTAGCAACCGAGTGTTCGCCGACAGTCAATTTGCTAATACACATTTTCATCTAATCCCTACGTTTTTTACGTTCCTTATCACGGCTAGTGCTACCACTGCCACTAGCACCGGCGAAAGAATCTTCCTTTCTTTTCGGTGCTTTTTTGGCCATCGACAAGAACTGATCCAAGCCAAAGGGATCCTCCTCCTTTTCGAACTGTACCGGACCTTGCCGTACATTTTGTGCATTGCGATCCGTTCCGCTGAATTCCTTATCCGGTACGAATCGGTTAGTGTTTACGATCTTGTCCAGATCTGCACCGTATGCGTCATTGTCGATTGATTTGCTTGGACGATATAAATGTTGACCGAGGGTGCCTGAATCACGCCACGGCTTGTCGTAAACATTGTAAGCTTCATCATCTCCGTACCCGGAGTCCATACCCTTCGAGGTATTGAATAGACGCTGGTCGAACTGCGATTCACCCACTAAATTGGTTTTTGCCGGCATTCCCAGAGCAATCTGTTCCGAAATATCACGCTCTCTTTCACGCTGCAGCTTGGAACGCTTCTCCGGAGCAGCTCGAGCTAGGTTGCGATCACGGGCTCGTTCTCGGTGTCTTTCAGCACGAATTTCATCTCGCTCGCGCAAATCGGTTGTACCAGAGCCCCCAGCAATACTTTCGCCAGCTACATCCGGATGACGAATGCCCGCTCGCTCGTCACGGGCCCGCTGAGCCATCTGACGAAGCATATCTTCTTTCTTTTCCTTTTCCTTTTGAGCCAATTTCTTCTCAAGCTGTGCACGAGCCTCCACGGCCTCTCGTGCCTTACGATCGGCGATGTATAGTGCTTCGGCCATCTTTGCGAACTTTTCATTGATGTGCACCTGCTGCAATCCCCGCCCATCAGCAGCTAGACGTTTGTCTAACGGAATAGTGTAACCTTTTGCGTTTTTCCAATTCGATATGCAGGGCGGCACCTTCCATTCCTTCTGCTCCTTTACGGTGACCTTCCTCGTTGGAGAGTGTAGTACCGGTGCTGGAGGTGAAGGTGGCCCTCGGGGAATCTTTTTATTGATGCGAAAACGGGGTGGTTCCATTGGATCCACTTGTGCTTCCACCATCCGAATGATGCGTTGTTTCGCACCGGAATTGAATGCGTCCCCCTGCTGGGATGGCGTGTAGCGAATGTACTGTGCTGGTGCTTGCTTTTCGGCGGCTCTCACCGGCATAGCCGACACTATCTTTTGGTTGGTTAACTTTTCCAACGCTATGCGAGTGTTTTCCGTTATCTCGTTAATGGCCTCTTGGTCAGGCATTTGCAGTTCTTCCGAATCCTCTGCCAGCACTTCGGCTGGAAGAAGTTGATTTATGTTGGAGTACACAATTTTGTCCTTCGAGTGACCCTGTCGAGCGATGGCATCGTACTTAACCTTCCCTGTTTGGTCCAGCTGCACCGCCAGTGCATTGGACTTTTTAGATGCATTTCCTGGAGCACCCATAGCTGTCAGGAAAGAAAAGTTTATTGATGTAAACGATACGCCTTCACTAAATCTTGACTATCTACCATCTTACCCAAAGGATACTGAGCTACATGAATTTCCGGAAAGGCACCTCCATCACCAAAATCTGCATCCGTCCTAGGAATCCAACCCTTTCGCTGTCCATATGGAGGTGCTGCAACCTTGGCGCTTACCAATGCGCCCATCGATGGTGTCTTCATTTTGCGCTCATCGTCCCGATCCCAAACAGGATTGGACGGCGCGGGTAGAACAGTGGACAGTGACATCTTCTAGGCGTTATCCTTTACGCATACAAACAGCAAATCAGGATAAGCCAACTGGACCCACGAAAAACAAAACTAATGCACACTATTTCTTACAACTTTTGCGACGCTGGATCTTTTTTCTGTTGATTGAAAAAGAAAATGTCGTCTTGACAGTACACAATCCAATTGACTTTGTTGACATTGGCGAATGGAGCTAATTTATACTATATGATTCAGTACTTTATAATTTTATTTTTACTTTATTACAAAAAGTGGTTGGTTTATTTTATATTGTAATAACATTCTCTCTAATTTTAAAACAAATGCACTTATCACCGAAACTATTCCAACCTCAAGGCTGTTAAAGACCAAACCAAACGAAAATCTGTTCCATGAATTGTCATCGCTATTTCTTCCGCGATTTCGGGTATTCTGACTGTAGGGCAGCGTCGTCCACTTTGCCACTGTTTCCTTCTTCTGAACGTTTTGTATGCGATTGACGATTGGTGTGGATTAGGTCAGAATTGATGCTGACAAAACGTTTTCCCAGCGCTTTATCAACGTTATCCATTGTGTGCTGGTTCGCAACATTAAACGCTGATCACTTTGAAGAAAAGTCGAGCTGCCAAAAGTAACACTGAAGACAAACGTATACTCACGAGGACATCACATCCTGGAATATTCCACCACCAAGTCCTAAGGGCACGAACAACGCTATACTATCGAATGGCGAATGTTGAACGTAAGTTTTGGAATGATTTGTGATCAACTAACATAGGACCGGTGTAGGTTTGAGTGTTTGGAAAGCTACCACAACATCGATAGTACCAGATGTTACATTTCTTCCTCCTGCGGAAAGCTTGATTCGGAGCTGGTTGTGACTGTTTGCATTCAATGTTTTCATGTGAGAACTATATTTGTACCTCATTTTTGCTACGCACAGGAGACGACAACATGTTGAATGAAGAGCAAGAATCGTCCCAATCCAACAGCAGCAATGGTTCGAGCAGTGTGGTGCCACCATCCAGTTTCCAGCTGAAATCCAGCGTTCTTAGACAGTCCAACTTCGGTGGGTCCTCGTTCCTTGGTGGAGGTGGTTCTTCTTCGAGCAATAGCATATCATCCTCGCCGTCCCTCGCCGGTTCTATCGGTGGTAATGCTGGGTTGGCAAATAGCTTTAATCTAAAGCCCAGCGTGTTGAAACCATCACAGCTTTCTTTTGGCGGAATCGGAAGTATTAAAGAAGGCAACGGTGCAGATAAGAATGGTAACGATGCAGTCGCTCCTGCTTCTACAAATCCCTTCCTGAAGACGCAGTTCAGCGAAGATGAACCGTCGGATGCGGATGCAAAAGGCGGTTCGGCTGAAAGTAGCAAATCGGGAACGGACAAGGACGGCGATAATAGTACGAATAGCAACAATATCGATCCGTTGGCAAAGCTGAAAAGTGCCTCCCTCCCAAAATCGAACCTTTTCGCAAATGTGAAAAAATCGGCGCTGAGTGAAGCGTCGTGCGGTTTTGTTTTCGGTCAAAATGTACACGAACGTGTAACAGGTGAAAATCTTAACGCTAGTGCCAACACTCTGCCTACCACTGGCTTTTCATTTGCCACAAGTGTAGCGGCAACAGCAGGCGATGCAGGTGGCGCGGGTGGGACGGGTAATACAGCCAACATAACTTCAAACGCTTCTGGAACCGCACCCGGCAAAGATGGGTCAGACTCTTCAGACGGTAGCAGCCGGGAGCCAAAGGATTGTGAAAGTTTGGAAGAAGCGGCTCGTCGATATGAAGAAAGCCGGGGTGCACTGAAACGCAAGTACGAAGAGGTGGAGACCATCACTGGCGAAGAAGATGAACGGAATGTGGTCGAAATAAATTGCAAACTGTTTGCGTTCGCTAAGTCGAACTGGGAGGAGCGTGGCCATGGCATGCTACGACTTAATGACAAAGACAACAATGAATCTCGCGTTGTGTTTCGGCAGTCTGGCAATCTTCGTGTATTGATCAACACTAAGGTAAGAAAAACAACATTTCAAAAGCATACTTTGTTTGACTATGACATTAAGAAAAAGATTTATCGTTCTTTGTTATTCGGGAACACATTGAAGGGTAGACTTTTTGATGAAATCCTTTTTATCCTTTAATTACAACTATTGCCTTCTGTCGTACTTTCAGGTATGGGCCGGAATGGTCGCACAACAACCGAGTCAAAAAAGTCTGCGTCTTACAGCTATTGACAGTACTGGACAAATAAAAGTTTTTCTTGTGATGGTAAATTATTGGACATCCGTTTTCCTATGATTTTCCTAATTTATCATATATATTCTGTTTTTCAAACTTCGTTTCCGGTACAGTCCCGCCCAGAAGTGATTACGAAACTTCACAAGGAACTTTCGAAGCGCATTGAAACGGCTAAGCAAACGGCTGAGCAGGAAGCAGCGAAGGAAAATAAGGATGATAACATGCCCGTGGTTCCTATTGGTCCATCCAGTATAGATGACGCAGGATCAGACGATGGTTCCTCCATACCCGTACCGGCGGACACCGAATCGAACGCAGATGGGGATGAACCAAGTTCAAAGAAACGAGCCAGCATAACGTCACCACCCTCGTCTTAAAAGACCGCAACCCAATCCTGTACTACCTTTCGCGCATTCTGACCGCTATTTTTCTTCCTTATACTATCCTTGTTTTTTCTCTAACGCATATAAGAACGTTTTCCTAATGCTATAATGATATGATAAAATGTAAGGTTCCTTGAATGCGGTTTTGATTTTCATTCAAGATGTTCCCCTTTTGGAATATTCGTAACAAATTGATGATTCAATAGGATAAACAGATTAAATGGAGACAAGTATGGCTACCGGTTAAGCAAATGAAAAATTGACAGATAATAACGAAATGAAATTGAATTAATACAGAATCAGCATGAAACGAACACAAAAAGCAATGTACGGATGCTTGTGATCGTCTGTCGCCGATCACAGTCATAAAAAGTCGCCGTGACGGGGAATAATATTAATCCCATGTGAAAATGTAGATGATATTGGTAAAACGAATATGGTGAGAAACACTTTTAAATACGATATGCACGAAAACAAAATACAATTCCTGTGGCAACGTTTTTGGAAAACCCTACCATTAGACTCAGTTTCACATGTACAGTTTGGATGAAATGATGTGTGTTGTTTATTAAATTCCTTGTCGGGGCTCTTATTGTATAACATGTTTTACCTATCGTCCTAGACTCTGAAGCTGTATACAGGAACCAAATCCATAAGCTCAGCTTAGTAATTAACGTAGGTAAAAACAGAAGAGCGCACAGTGCTTCTGTGAGTGTGTGTGCATAAGCACGGAATGGCTTTATCTGAATGAATGGAAGATTATTTAGATCGTTAATCTGGAATGGCACAATCCTGTTTGCTATGTCTTAACTAACATAACTTTATCAGTTCGGAATAACCGTTAAAGATGGATAGCGCCAGAAACATGCATATGCGATGGCGTTTGTGAGGCATATTATGTGTTCAGTCGAGGTACGGGGTCATCATCGCTGGTTAAGTAAGAATAAAGTAATCGGATTTTGTTTTGCACAGGGTACGTGGGTAAGACAAAATGCGGCTGTATTCTTGGAATAGGTTTTCACCACATGGGATGTAAAGAGTAGTTTTTGTTTTTTTCGCTCATTCTCTTGAATGGTTAGGAACGTATGTTTTTGCAGTACGATTTAGAGCAGCACGAACAATACAATCCTTCTTTGTAGTAGTATCTTTACCCTTTTGCATACCACCGTTGATTACTGTGTTAGTTAAATTTTATTTCTTTGAATATAAAGAAATCCAGTAATTAAGTAAGTGGAAAGTACTGATTTATAAAAGCAAACCCTGGATGCTCTAAAACCATTCAGATTAAGAAAGCACCCATAAGAATGAAATAGAGTAACGTAATAAATCAATTAATGGTCGAGTTAGAACATGGAAATCATTACTGTCTATTGTTTTTTTTTAAAGAAGAATAAATCGAGAGTTGTAATGCACGATGATGGAGCACGATGTTGTAAACGTTTCTTTCATCACGATCGTAACACAAACACACTTTTACTATATGGTCTCTATAATGGTACGGTTAGCAGGTATTTATTCATTGAGCTATACGATGAAGATACGCCTGTCCCAGTAATGTCACAAATAGGTATTTGAGTATACAAAGAAAGTTCTACGTTTATTGTCGTACACGAGCAAACACATATGATTAAATATTTACTTCGCTCGTTTCGTTTAGCTTAGAGCAACATGGAAATGGACAAAAACTGAATGAAGTTTCTTACTAATTATGAGAAATCCCGTTTGACAAATATGGCAAGTGGAGTGTTGTGAGTCGAATTACACGCAAAACAAGTCCGAATGAAAAAGCACATTGTACTGCTAAATGCTAACGTACGCAAAATCATGCTTGAACTTGACTGTTGCGAGCAGGCCTATAGGGTACACCGTACACTTTGTTCCATGTTTGCTAAGTTGATCTACAGACCCTTGTTGTAGTATACGACATCCAACTCGGGACGCTCCTTGCGTAGTTTCGTGCGCAATTCCTCCTCAATACTATCGACACTTATTGAAGCCTTTTGGCTGAACAGCGCACAGCAAAGTGGAGTGGCAAACGTTAGACACAAACCACAGAAGAGCGTCTGAATCGGAGCATTTGCCCACGGGAAGCGTCGCAAGAAGCCTCGTTTTTCCAATGTATTCATCAAGACCGGCGTGAAGACTGATAGCAAAATGCGAATAAAACGAAT
This sequence comes from Anopheles christyi, assembly GCA_000349165.1. NCBI lineage: Eukaryota > Metazoa > Arthropoda > Insecta > Diptera > Culicidae > Anopheles > Anopheles christyi. Next base: position 2,976 of record KB678935.1, on the reverse strand, counting down.
ATTTAGCAAACCATTCCCTCGATCGTACAATGCCAATTAAGTGCGCTTACCCATTCCAGGCATGGCCATCAAGATACGACTGAAAGTGACGGCAGATATTCCTTCCTTTGCTGCTCGAACCGATTGACCCAGTTCTTTGCCATCCTTATCCAGCAGTGTAACGCCGTTTTTGATTTCCCTAAAAAAAAGCAAAATATTTCCAATGGAAGCATGTAGCATTTTTATCTTCTGGTCCAAGTCTCCCCAGTCTTGTGGAACAAGGAATCTCGCATATGGAGAACGCATGTTGATACAATTATTCAGTTTTCTTTGGGTTCATAAATAACTTCTTTGCAAAAGGAGGAACAAGGGTTTCCAATGTCAAGACGCATTGTCACCACCACCAACCCAGTTGCACAGTTCATTTTTGCCATACTACCACGAAACATGATTCGCGTCATTAGTGGTTCTATTTTTGAATTCCCTTTCCCCTAACATGCAATCGTCCCCAAGCTTTGTCGGCAAGAGGAATTGGGATAGAGGATCTAGAGCAGAAGCCAAATGGAGATCCGAACGTTGTGTGTGCTCGGCGTTTTTTGCCTTTTTCTCTACATGCAACGTTAACACATTAGCAATACTTACTGTATGCGCATCAGCGGAATGTTAATGCAATTGGCTGCGGCAACGGCGGCAAGCGGCACAAGACGTCCGACGAGTGGTGGAGCATTCTAATGTGAAAAGGCGGGGTATGAGATAAATGTTCAGAATTCTATCGCGCTTAACAGATGCGTCGCGCTCATGCCAAGACTTTGCAGGGAATCCCCCGGATGGCGATAGAGTAATGCATAACATACCCGAACCAGACGGTTAAGCGTAAGTGCAGTCACCAGGGCGCCACCTGTTGCCATGCAATACGAGGTCAGTAGCTGCTCCTGGCTGATGGGTGACGCACCGGAGCGGTTCGTATAGTTGACCACGGCATTGAACGATTGGTTAAACCACTGCCAGAAAATGACGGCGGGTGTCGACTTGTAGAACGTCATCATACATCCAGTGATGGTCATGTTCATTGGCACCTGGGCCGACATGCGACCGACAAGCAGCATCTTCTCGCCGGTGTCCGGATGGAACGCACTGTCGTACAGATATTTAGCGCTCCATAGCTCATCGACGCTGCTTACATCTGGGACGGGTTTTCCAGCGCTGGCGGAGCAAAGGAGGAAGTAAAGCAAAATGCACACATTAAACGGATGAACGCATGCCTCAATGCTGATTTTTACAGCAGGAGGTCAGATGTCTTTAGTTTCGATTACCGATAGTCGCGCACGATTCGGGCTGCCCGGTCTAGCTGCTCCTCGGTAGCGAACGCATTCAGTGGATTGGTCACGATAAGGAAATGCTTCGCACGATTAAGGTAGGTACTCTGGTCATAGCGCGGCTCGTCTAGGTTAACGCGAGGTAGTACGATTGCCATGGTAACTGGTGACAAGTCTCAGGTCGAGTGATTATGTAAGCTCGAATAGTGATAGACCGGCGAGTAGGTGGGTGGTAAGTTTACTGGATCCTAGAAGGCGTCACAACGTTACTTGCTGCCGGTATTCCAAGGTTCGATGGTGTCCGATTCGCGGAGAAGTGTGCGGATTGTACCTTGTAAGCCGAATCTCGTTAAAGAACTGAAGAAGTTTCGGCGCGGTCAAAGTTGTGACTAACGAACCGTGCTCTTCACTACCATTCACTGATAAGCGCGGTGTTGCGAGGGCTAAGTGCAGCTAATTCAGTAGCACGCACACGACCATGTCTCTTAAAGTTGTATTAAATTAGCATTTTGAACACAAGCGGACCTGGTTACTGCGGCAGTAAAAGCTGTTCTACGTTGGAGGGAAGAGACAAGATGGACAGCTTCTGATTTCGTGCCCGGATAGTATAGTAACAATTGTTTTTGCTATCAGTAGGGAACGGGTTCGGTATTTTGTTTTTTTTTTGTTCCCAGTTTGACAGGTTTTTTGAAAAGTATAAATGAAAAGTATGTACGAAGAAAAGTAAAAAAAAACCTGTTCATGAAACACAATAAACACCGATGAAACTGAATTTATTACTTTTATTAAGATTCATTAACTTGATAATGAATGGTTGATGGTGGATAATTATATAAAATATTTTGGGCAAAAATTGAATCAGCTAGCATCTTAAAAAAAAAAACATTATAAAGCTACGGTCAAATGAAGCGTTAATCCAGTAGATCGACCTTTTGACAGCAGCAAAATCCGTGGCGGACAACCACACAATGAAACGTAGTTTGTTCGCAGACTCGCACATTTAGCGCCACACTATGCGTACTATGTTTCCGAGCAAAAAAATAGCCAAATTCGCAGTGACTACGATCATTCGCTTTAAAGCAATTGTATCAAACGTATTACCAGGTATATTATATATTTTTCTTTATGTGAACGCCTTTATTTCGCAAGGTTTTCTAAGTTAATATTTATTCTAACTTCAATATTTATGGAATGTACTATTATTTTAATTAGAATATCCGAAAGTTCATCAAATTGTAGCTGAGAAATGGGATAGAATATACATATACAAGAAAGGAGACAAGTTAGACCGCAACAACTATAGGAGTTTCAGGGTGTTCAATATCGCCTACAAAATTTCTCGTACCGTGGAAAACGATTGATACTGTGCATAATGCTTCACCCAAATGGCCACAAGTGTGCACCAATGCGAGCACAAAAATACAAGTTCCTAGGATAAAATGACTGTAGACATGTTGCTCAGTACACACTCCAGACCACGGTACGAGAAATTCTCCCTGATCCTTCAGGATCGAATTGTCGCACACGTTGAAATTGGAAACTTTGGCGAAATTATGTCATTCTTTAGCGGCCCCTTGTTTTTTCTCGTATATTTTTCTTGCCTGTGGGGTCACGATATCTTCTTGTGGAGCTTTGCGGTTCTTTAATGAGAAAAGCCGTATTTGATGTTTTCTACTTCGAT
>KB678924.1:0-18083 GCA_000349165.1 Anopheles christyi | reverse complement strand
TTCCTCTTCTTGGGACTCACGTGCTCTTTGGGGTTTTTAAATGCGCTCGACAGAAGAGCGTTCTCTCGCGCTCCCGAGGTGTGTACGCTCTGTGGCCACCACCGTACACAATCTGTCTCCACCGTGTATGAGCCATTTAAAGACCGACGACGGCTTGCAATGTGATCGACGGACATTTAAACCCCCCACTACCACTCCACCTCTTAGCAGGTATTTGAGCGACTTCTCCCCGCTTCGACTGTTCTGTACCGCCGTCAAAGAAACTCTCTCACGGTAGGGGAGACACATTTTTTCTCTCCTTCTCTCTCACTCTGCGTGGAAGAATTTCGCCCCGCACAGTCTCTTTAAATCGTTTCTATCTCACTCTCTCTGTCTCACTCGTTCGTTCATTCGCCTGCCTGTCATTGCTCCCCATCGTGGAGAAGTGCGCCTTTTTTCTGTGTGTATAAAAAAATTGCGAAAAGCTGCCCGTGAGGTACGTGGTGAGTGCGATAGAGCACACATTAGATCGGTGTTTCTCTCTTTCCTACCTTTGCTAAGTTCGGTTTCTCGATTGCTGTGCTTTTTTCTGTGAGAGGGACGTTTAAGGTGTGTGCGAAAGATCAACGCCCAAAAATTCTGGCGGGTAAAACACACATGTACCGGGCCGATTAAATCATTTTAGCCGTCGCCGCTGTCGTTACCGCTCCCACGTATTGCCTTGCAGTAGGAAAATGAGCATGGAAAGAAAGGTGTGTAAATGTGCGGGAAGAACTTTTCGCCAGCTTGAGTGCGCGCGCTGCTGGGATTGCTGTTTCGCTACACCACACGTCAAATTGAGCTTACGATGGTGCGCGCTCTGCTGCTGCTGATGATGGCATTTCCGATTGGTGTGGAAGAAGACTATTGCGCGCGCCATCACATTGGTGCCGTTTGTTTGCGTGTGTATTGTGGCGCGCAAGATAGGGTGTAAAGCGCGCGCGTTTCCTTCTAGTGTCAAAATAATATCAATGCACCTTTGTTCCAATGTGTCAAAATGTTTCGACCGACCAATGGTTTTGAGTTTCTGTTAATTGTTCTTAATTATTTTACTGTTGTATTTAACGCACCTGAAATACCAGCTCAACTGTTTTTCAATGAAAAAGAAGATACAAAAGATACAGGTTTTGCTACTCAAGGGTGAATGGCTCACGGCAAGGCACACCGTGTCTGTATCAAGACACGTAGGTGATCTTTTGCAGTTCGAAACTCCATACTAGGCCATACGCTGATCTCATACGGTGGAGGCGCATGGTGCGTTTCAGTCTTATAAAATGGTGGTTGACGTTTTTTCGCGCCAACCAAATGTCACCACGTTTCCATTTGTAGAATTTTGACTCACTTTCTGTGAGATCGGGCGTGGTCTCGTGCGGATTTGGATATGTTTATTTTTTCATCTAATGTTAATTAAATGTTAATTAATTTACAACAATATTTCAATACACTTTTTTACCCCAGTTTACAATTCAGGCCTGCAAATATGTATAGTCCTATATAGTCGTTTTACTGGCAATGAAATTACAATATATATTAATGTAGATGGCTCGTTTATTAAAACACAACTTTTACAACCAATTTAAAACTATTATCAGACATTATGATTTATTAATTATGCTTTTATCTCTTTTCTTTTAGAACAAATTACACAAGCAGACTACCACCGACAGGAGCATCACAGAACGAGCCACAGCGGAAAAGCCGTAAACGCAAAAACACATCGGATTTGGACAAACATGGCGTACGTATACAAAAAGCGGTCGAAGAAATTTGAATCCGGCCAAGAAAACAGACAGGCTCCTACTTGTTATTCTTCTTCGCTGATAGGCGGCTGTGCGGAATTTGTAACAGTTTTGTAACGGTCACAAATTTAAAAGGACCCCTAACGTCGGCTGTATGCGCGACCGTCATCCTTACCGCCGTCCTTCCTTTCTTCTTCTGAGTTCGAATTCTTTGCAAACCATTCGTTAGTTTGCCACAACGGAAAGAAAAAAGAAAGATACAGGCAAACACATCCTTGGGCTTTGGAATTGCATCAGCCTGGTGCCTTGAAAGGTCGATCGGTTATTTAATACTTGTTTCATTTTTCTTTCCTGCTCGTTGCCTTCCACGCAAACCGTTTCCGACAAGATTATTATTGACCCAAGATATTGCCGCTGACGCTCTCTCGCGAGGCAAAAAAAAAACGAACTACGAAACAGCACACTAGGACGATCGTGTGAATTGTGTTTTAAAAGTCCTGTGTCGAAGGCAGAACCTCGACCCCTGGTGAAGAAATTCACCGTTTGCGTCCCTTTGGCACTTAACCTCTATTTGTAATGCAACGGGCGAATGTTTGCTGTAATGGAAAAGCAGGATAAGGATGAAATAAGGAATAATAAGAGAAAAAGTAGTAGCAGTAGGATGCTGAAGCCCTTCGCATGGGAAAGACAAAGCAAGCGTAAGAAGTTATTCCCCTCAGAGGAAGGACTGTTTTTATGTACTCTGAAGGCTAGAAGATCAAGAATGAAAACTCATGATTGATGTTTATCTAAACTTTTCCTAGAATCAATCAAAGGTTCGTAAAGGGAAAGGTATGAATTATATCGTTTGTTCAACATATTTTCTCCTTTTCTCGGACGGGGGAATTTAGCCGAATGATCGGCCGATTGTTCCATTGTCCTAGCGGCAAGAAACACAAAAACTGTATAGGGCCGTATAATTCTCCCAATTTTGGGTACCTATTAGGTATTATATTGAATGTGAAGTGGAATGTGAAATTACCATTTGTGTTTCTTTCTGAAATTCTTTCGACGGCGTGTGCATTAACGAAGTAAAACAATTTAAAACCAATCTGCATTACGTAATAGGAATTTTTTTCGATTTTTGATTATTATGTCGTCCCCACTACACAATAATACAGCGAGGGAAGAGCTAGTTGACACCGTGGGCCATTTGTGCAGATAAAGGTGTGCGTATCAAATTGTCTCCCTTTTCCAATTGATTGCTTATCAGCTACAAAGTGCACGATGCTTGTCCAAGTCCATTTTGATACGCTGAAGGGGAGATGTTACTTGGGGAATTTCTCACCTGCCATCCAAACGCATTATGAAGGGGGGATCTATGGTTCCAAGTTGATGTTCAAAATAAATTGCACTTTAAATAATATGCGCGGGGGGAAGTGTTGTCTGTTTGGTGAAAGGTTTATGCGAAACAATATTTGCACAGTATTACCAGGTGCACTTTGTTCAACCTAACAAGCCAATTGAGGGTGCAAATTGATGGCAATTTTTAGATTATATAGGACTTAATATGATTGATCACCGAAAGGGGAAAATGTGCCATTTAAGTTATGACTCTGCTCGTCTGCATGTACCCGCACATATAGCTCTTGTAGCTATGCTTGTGTTTGCTTTAATTTGTTTCGAAGCAAGGGAAGAAAGTTAAAACAATTATCTGCCACTTAAATCTCGTAGCATCTTTCTAAATTAACCATATCTGTTGTATTTTATTAGGTTAAATTAAGCTGTATGTGTGGGTAAGTGCAGTTCCACCAGCACTACCTTCTGCACGTCTGCACAAAAACTCATCCATTCATTAAACTTTCTATCCCAAAAACTAGACAGTAATAGTTTAAAGTACGGCGATCGGTTTTAGAGATATTGTGCGTTTTGTTTGCCACTTATTATCTCTCCTTCCTCCGCATTGTGTTTGATTTCGTCTGCTTTCGCTGCTCTTTAATGCTGTGGTGGTCCTCATGTCTAAATGTACACACGTCCTTCAGCTATCAACCATAAGAAGAAGTCCCGGGAGAGAGGCTGTAGTGTTTGCACGGAACGATTTTACTCTGATCCCCGGCATGTTGTAGACCTTGCCTTTGTGTCAGGTTGTTCATGTTTTACTCGTCGAGACAAACTAGTTTTTCCTGAAGAACTATGTATATTCCCTCGGAATTCCGACCCCGTCAATGTTTGTCCATCGATGGTCGTCTTCTTTGAAGGTTTTTTTTAATTGTAAATGTGGAAGAGAGTTTACCCAAGAACGCCAGAGAATGTGTAGTTGGCTTAGCGTCTTGTTTGCAATTCCCATCAACTTGCCGCTTCTTCCTGCTCGTTACGGCTTGTTTTCAACGATCCGCTGAATAGATGTATTTTACCAAGTCAACCTATCTATGGTGTGCGATTATCATCTTTTCGGTTCCTGCCATTTGTTTATTCCCCTATCTTTTTTCATTCCTCTTCCATTTGCTTTCCAAGATAGAGAATTGACACTCTGGTGTGGCATATGGTGACGTGTGTGTTGCGCCTTGTTCGAAAAGTGGGCAAAAGAAGAGAACAAGCACAGAATGCAACAGCTCTGACGGCTGACAAGCAGCACAGGGCCGATTTTGTGCTGACTGGCTGTGTGGTGCTGCTGTAATGTGCGCGCCTGTATTCGTGCGTCAATGTTTTGATAGCGCGGGAAAATCAGCTGTCAGCCGTAGAGCAGCAGCGCAACAATAGAGAGTGAGAGCAAGCGAGCGAGCGTGAGAGTGAGAACGGAAAGCTGTACGTTGCTTATTCTTCTCACCCGTGTATCGGCTCGTCTGGTTCGTGGCGAAAATGGTGTGCTTGAAGCGGGTAAAATGCGCGCAATGCTGATTTGTTTTGGCGCCAACACACAGCAATTGTCAGATTTTGGCCGCCCGCACGAAACAAAAAAATAAAGAAGGAAAATCGTTACCCAACTAACCCATCAGTAATTAAATGAGAAAAATGAATTAAATGGCATCATTGCTTGCTTCAAAAAGGTGGCTTGCAAAGATACTGCTAAAATGCACAATCGTTATCATATGGTAGCTTTTGCAGAATCAGTTTATCCATTTTTATGTTAATTTCGGTTCTTTTTTCTGTAATAATTAAAAAAACTACTTTCAACAGCAAATTAAAAATCCATCGTAGTAGAACATTGTACCTGGTCCCCCTGCGCTCCCTCGATCGTAATGGACAATCGTGTTTTAGGTGTCATTGACACTATGACTGTTTCTCCCATTTTTCATCTCTAGCACACCAGTCAAATAATTCTAGATTTCTTAGTTCCTGTCGTAACCGGATATAGAAATCATGTTTTTTTTCTTGCTTGCCAGCTTATTTTCCCCCTTTTTTTAAATGTAACGGTCCGATGATCACCACTCAGTAGGACGACCAGCAGGATAAGATTCTTTCTCCTTACTGATATTATGGGTAATTTGTATGCTACACCTTCCAGTCGGTAGCGCGTAGATCCTGTGTAGGTTTCTAGACTTTCAACTTCACCATCACTTCCGGATGCTTTGGCACGAGTGGAGGCGGTGTAATGTGTGTGGACATCGTGGGGTCACCAACCAAACAACGCAACGTTACGATCTAGCAAGCACAGTGTTCTGGTTTGCTGTCCTTCAGAAGGTTAATTTGGAACCTCCAGAATGTCTACCGTTCGGGACGCAATTTAGCTTACGATATGGGCATCCAGTCGGGTTTTACTGACGACGGATGTTTTGCTGCACTCTGTTGGTGTGACGCATGCACGGCACTTCCGATGAATTTCGATGCTATGTAAAAAGGGGTCGTCATTTGCTACTGTACAGGGTCGTGTTTTTTTGTTGTTGTTTTTTACGTCTAGTGGGTTTTTAATTCTCCTTTTGACCCGCTGCTAGCTGATGTTTTTTTTGCGTTTCTTTCGACATTCATGACGCGTGTATGTTGGCGCGCGCGCGCACGCTCCCGATCTCGCATTCACGCGCGATCGTCATGGTGTTGTAACGCGGAGGTGCGAGTTGCTCAAAAGAAGACAAGTAGAAGAAAAATCCTGTTTTTAAAGAGCCCATCGGCTGCTTCTGGTGGAGGGCTTCGTGTGGGATGTGTGTTTGTGTGCGCGCGTTTGTCTCTCGTCGCTGCGGGAGGAATGGTGAAAGAATTTATTCACATTAGTAAGGAGGAGGAGAAGCAAAGACGCGCGCACTCGCACTAGGAAATACTGTTTTCATCTTTAAATCTTTTCGTTTGCGCTTTTTGCAACCTCTCTTGGCTTCTCTTCTTCTAATCTATTGCACGGCATTTTAAATTGGGCATGTACGGTAAGCTGCCGCTTAAACGTAGATAGACGAATTGCGATAAGCAAAAGGAATAAAAGTCTGAAGTAGATCGGTCTCTTAGCAATTCCAAGCGCGCCCTCACTGTGTCTCGCTGGGAGGAAGTGATTTGGCGTATAATGATCGTAAAATTCTTTCTTTCCATGTATCTTCTAAACCATTCCAACTCCACAGTGGGAGCCCTAGGCAAATAGAGGTGGTCATTGGGCTTTCCTTTTCATTTGGATCGCTTGCTTGGCCCGGAGCTGGGTGGTTTAAGTTGGAAGTGTAATAAATAACGTACAGCAAGGGCGCCAAAATAAGGCTTCTTCTTGAGGGAACGCACTGTTTGCGCCAAAAAGATTTCAGCTTAATTTATCTGGCAGTGGTGATCTTTATGATGCAGTGATACTGTTTTGAGTACGGACACGTCAGAACACAATCCAGTTCGAAGGACCACCTTTTAAATTCAGTAAAAATGTGTGTTGCAATGAATGGGATCACTAGAAGCAGCAAAAAGCACTGAAGCGTTAAAAAAACGCATTTTTCCTTTTCCCTCTTTTGACTTGTGCTAGTTGCATGATGCTATTGACAAATTCCTCTTTTCCCATCTTACAACCTCTACCTCTTCGTCATGCTACGTTGCCATGTCTTACAGTCTTACATCTTCGGTAAGTTTCAGCGTGTACGCGCCAGACAGTGTTAAAAGGATAAATAAATGCAGCAAAGGGACTACAGAATGGACAGAGGCAGAAAAGGACAAAGCTGGAGGGGCGAGAGATGGATGGAGAGCGAAAGAGAAAGATTGCAGAAGACCACATAGTGCGTACACGACCCAAGGATGAAACGCAGCGTAGCGAAATGTGGCACCACCGGAAACATTAGCAACATACATACAGCCTTGGGATGGCAAGAAAAGTTGCCCAGAAAGGAGCGAAGTAGAGGCAGAACGAGCAAAAGAGGCAAAGGGATACGGGTTTCATATATGTGTCTATGTGTGTGTGTGTGTATTTGATGGTATGTGAATTCGAGTGCCGATGGTGGTGAAGCTATCCTATTTCCCGCCTAAAATAGTTCTGTTGGCGTGTGGCGCATATGTTCGCGCCAACTCGAACAACTACCATGCAGCGATCGAATGCATCGGACCGTGTAACGGACACAAGCGTTGTCTGTATTTTTTTGTGTAATGCAGCAAAAGGGAGAGATGTGTATCGGAATGGTTCCCCCTAGTTTAGTTAATGTCCTTAACGGCGGTGCGCTCACTTTCCGTGTGGTGTGCAATGAATATTTCTTTATGCCAACAGCTGATAACTGGTTTTATGTAAGCGGGAAGGGTCACATATGCTAATAAAGCGATCGAACGAAGTAATAAGAAGGTATGGAACACGGCTTAAAAGGATGCAGCCGGGAACTTTCTTGGATAATGTTGTACGTATGGCTTGCAATCAGTTTATTTTTTCAACCATCTCGGAAAAGAAGATTAGAGTATGAGTTATATCTCTCGATTTTACCTATTGAAAGTGCACAATCAAGAGTTGATCCGGGGGACATCTTCAGCTTCCTTGCGCTTGCCTTCCCTCAACTGAATCAAACATAAGTAAAGTAAGGGGCACAATACGCACTTCCTTCCCTTATTCGCATGAACGTGAACGCCGCAAAACATCTGCCGCGTTTATTAAAATCCTTTTAAATTGTAAATGAAGCATGCATTGATGCATGTCGCCTTGCCGCCATTCGTCCTTTCTTGATACTTCTTCAAGGGAAGGCGCCTTCAAGGATACAAAAGGATGTAAAAGCGAGAAAAGGAAGGATTATAAAAACGGTCAAAAAATGCCGTTAGTAATGATACGCTTGGTAGTATCGCTGCATTTATCTTTTCTCGCCTTGTTTTCTTTCCTCGTCATCTTCCATTTGAGTGTGAAACAAGAATTAGATGGAATTTTCATTTCCGTATCCTTTCCCATTCACCATAAATGGGAATCAAAATAAGGCTTTGTGCAATTGATTGTTTATGACTTTCTCTTTATTGTATTCTGTACAATTTTTCTTGGAAGGATTGAGCCTTGATCACCTTGTTCTGGAGCTGCTAAATGATCCTCAAGCATTTTATTAATGATCTATTTCGTTTGCTTACGTCTTTTGAACAGGAATCACAAAATGTACAGCCCTCTTCGAAGATTCGTCGAAATGACCGTTCCCGGGCAACGACGTCGGGAACTGCCGTTGCCTCAACGTCCAGCACCACCAACACACTCGCCAGCCTGCCACCAGCAACAACCTCCGCGGCAACTATTTCTGCAGCGGTCGGTCTCTCGATGCCGTCTATTTCGAGTTCGGCAAGTTCGTCCTCGATTGGCGGAAGCAACAGTAAAACGGGCTGCTTCAGCGATTACACCTCCGACACGCAAGGCTCATCGGAGTTTCCGATTGCGAGCGATTTCGAGAACTACCCGCTCGATAGCCCGGCAACCTTCAGCTCGAACGTGATGAGTCCACCGTGCGACGTGAATCTTAACCGGGATGGGCTCCCGGATTGGTTACCGAAGGGGGACACAACACCTCACGGTGCGGATCATCTGTTACAGCTGTACTTTGGTGGTAAAACGAAGGCTGCCGTTGGGACTGGAAGAGCGGTAGGGGGAATGTCAGTGCCAGCGTCCTGCTATCTGACGCCCTCCCACAAACAGCGGTCTTGCCCACTGCCAAAGCTTTCGTGGACGGACACGATGGAGCTGTGGGACCTGATGTGCCGAAAGGACGATTTGGCATGGTTAGCCCGTGAACCGAACATGTTCGATGATCATCCAGGTAAGAATATCGTCCATTATGTGTATGTGTGTGTGAGTTAGGGAGTATGGTTGTGGGAAAATCTCACCCATTGTACGGGCTTTACCGAGCTACCTGATCGTATGTCCTTTTTCGAAAGCGATCCTTCCGAAATCCGTACAAAATCCCACAAAATCAAGCAAAGTGCATGGGAAAATACCTGTAGGAAGCTTATCCTCTTTTTTAAAAGAAGTCACATCGACGATGTGCACATAGGGATCGCGATCATTCACTCACACACCCTCGCTCTTTCTCTCTTTGTGTCTGTGCCATAAATCATTTACACCTTTTACGTTTTGCTTTTCGGATTTATTTTCTGCGCAGGTTTACAGCCTCGGATGCGGGCGATCCTGCTCGACTGGTTGAATGAGGTGTGCGAAGTGTATAAGCTACACCGGGAAACCTACTACCTTGCGGTGGACTACATCGATCGGTATCTAAGCCTAAAGAAGGAGCTGAAAAAGAACCACCTTCAACTGCTCGGTATCACCGCACTGTTTATCGCAGCAAAGGTAAGATCCCTTCTCAAACGTATTGAAATGTATCTCTGTTGCTAACAAAAACCCATCCTTTTCTTGTTTCCCGCGTAGGTTGAAGAAATCTATCCACCAAAAATAGGAGAATTCGCGTACGTGACTGATGGTGCCTGCACGGATGAGGACATTCTGCGCGAGGAGCTACTCATACTGTGTGCCCTTGATTGGAAAATAAACCCCGTTACGGTGATAGGATGGTTGGGACTGTACATGCAAATCAACGTCACCAGCCGGGAGTCGGACATTCCGGTGCGGAATCTGAAGCGTGCAAACACCACTACCAACAACTCCACACCATCACCAAAAAAGCGGAAAATCATGGATGAAAATGCTGACGTAAATAACATACAGCAAGCGGCATCCGTTGTACAGCAACACCAGCAGCAGAAAGTGTCCAACACCACCACCACCACCACCGCAACTAACAAGACTGATGACGCGTTTGTGTATCCCCAATTCTCCGGCATGGAAGTTTTCCAATACGGCACAGCTGATTGACCTATGCTCGCTGGACGTCGGGTTGGCCAATTTCAAATATTCTGTGATTGCAGCCGCTGCCATCAGCCATACGTTTGATCGGTAAGTGTAATCGAATGTGTGTTTTTTTTATGGATTTTTTCAAATTTTGGAATTCTAAGAGTGAGTCATTGCATTTAATCGGGTTTATTTCAAATGTTTTTTCACCTTTCATAGTGAAACGAAACAATTAGAATACAATTTTGATGTGGTTTTTATTTATTCGTTTGTTTTTTGTTTTTTTTTCGTAATTTTGCAGGAAAACGGCCACTTTTGTCTCGGGACTGCCCTGGGAAGAGATTGCACCGTGCGCCAAATGGATGGAACCGTACTTCCAGGTGATCTGTGACGAGAATGCATCCTGCCCGCTCACATTCCTCGAATCGAACGATCCAATCAAGTACAGCCACGGGTTGAAACACATCTGCCCTAATCTAGTCTCCGATAGCTCCCACATCATCCAAACGCACACAACCTCACTGGATATGTTGGTAAGTGATGACGTTTCCATCTCCACTCTTCGAAGGTAATAAACTCTAAATGATGCATTCTAATCCTTGGCTGTGTTAACTTTTTCTCCCCACAGGATATGGTCAGCATCAAGATCGAACAGATGGAATCATGCATACGTATGGGACAGTTGGAAGCATCACCTGCCCCAGTCGGCATCGAATCGGAGGATGGCATTCTAACGCCACCGGCTTCAAATCGCAAATCGCTGGAAGCGCTCGGAGGCGTTATCACAGCCGTATCGGTTGCGGCACCCGTGGCGATTGCGAGCATTGTTGCGGACGCACCTGGAGCCTGGAGCAGTAGTTAGGAGTTAGGGGAGGAATGCAAATGTAAATTATCTTATTCCTTACCTTTTTCTCATTTAAGTATCGTTGTCTTCTGCCTCTGTCAGCTTATCAAATCAGTGAATGATAAATTATTATTATTATTCTTAATTCACCACTCGATGAGTTCCCGATCGCGAAACAGAGCCGTAAAATGTTACAACCCCTTTGTCTTCCTTCTTAAAATGTGAAACACACAGTGAAAAGGATGAGTGGAAACCTGTATGTGAATGAAATGCGATGTGTTATTATCAACATGGTGTGTGCTTTTTGCAGAAGAAGATGAAAAAGGAATGAAAACTATTATCACACATTGATATTCTCCCAGAATAACACAATTGCTTCACCGTTGCGATTCCCACTAATATTTTAACACACACAAGATATTGCTATTAACAAAAGACTATCCCCGCAGATATCTTTGTGACAGGTTGTTGCATTCCTGCCACAATGCATCCTTTCTCCCACTAAAATCGATTAGCAGTCTGAAGTGCTGTCCCAGTAACACTCTAACAACGTCTCGGCTTCTTTCCATTTACTAAACCAAACTAAAGAAGCCTCTGTTTCCCACGCAGTATCAATGTTTGCCCACTTCATTCCTTTTTTCAATTTCTTCATAAAATTGTCGGTTAGGGCTTATAATAGCATCGCCTTTCATTCCACGGGAATCATGGTACGATACTTTGCCGTTTAACAGAATTTATGCGCCAATCAAGTTTGTGGAGAGAAAGAGAGTTGTTCGTTTTATTCTGTTCGGATAAATGGGACTCAGCTTTTGTCTTTGGAAATAGCGCGAAGAACTAGAAAACCATCATAACAAAATAGATCAATGTGATATATACCAACTCTGGTAACTTATTAAATCGCCTCAAATTAACCCATCAAAATCGCTCAGTACAAATCGGTTGCAAAAGCACGAGTGTTGTGGTGTGTATATCGCCAAGAAGAAAAATGCTTTAGGAATAATGTGTAAATAGTGTTATTTAAAACAATGGCCAACTATTATGTAAGCTCATTTTGTCCAAACAGTTTCGTGCGTGCAATTGGCGCTGTAGTTTAGCGCACACTCGGACCAATGGAATTTTTGAAGCGAAATAATTTTTCTCAAAATATAGTCAATCATAGCTGAAGTTTTATAAAACAACTCTTTTACACCAAGCTATATATTGATTTCAACGTGTCACAAATGTGCACAAATATAACTTAGCTTTTAAAAAAGAGCGTGTGAAATATGTACATAGGTTTACCAATATCTCTTGTATGAGCTAGTAAATACATGGCAAATACGCTTCAAGTCTGTATATAATATTAGTCAGTTTGGCTACGCTTTTAGAGCAGTGTAATTACTATTCTTTTGATAATCTTAGGAAAAACATGCATTTTGAAAATTAAATCAGTTTCTAGTAATGCGAAAAGACTTAAAGAACCGTGGTACCGTATTCAAATATCGGTAAAACAAAATCAGAATAATGCAACTGCATACATGTGCATACATGCATAAAGGACTGTAACAAAAAAAGGCTTAACATTGAAATATGAAAAGAGAGAGAGAGAACGCTCTAACTGGGGTGGACATCTTTCGCTTAACGGGACACTGTGATACTTTGGCTCCGACCGTGCCCAGAAAATCATCCCAACAACCAAACGCATATAAGTTAAGGATCAATCTATTCTATGTGGAGGAAGACAAGTTTAGTGCATTGTGCATTAATTAATCGTACGCTTATCACAGTCCTTAAAAGTTGCTTGAAATGATTTCTGGAATATGTTAAACACTGGATTGAATGTTTCTTGTATTGCATTAACTATACGCATTTAAACAAGATAAAAATAAACGATTTCATAACGAACTATGTAGTCCAAAACAAAACTAAACAAAAAAATGTAGTAATAAGTGTAATAGAACAATCCTTTATATGGAATGGAAAAAAGGGAAAAGTTTTAATGCTAATCAGGCTTGTGTGAGTAAATCACTTTTAAACAATGATGCTGTAGTCATGAAAGTTAATAAAAGTGACTAATATAAAATAAAGAAATGAAAAGAGAAATTTTAGCATTGAAATCAGCGTATCTCCAATGGAGAATGTAGCAATATGTATAACTGGTGATAGCTTTTCACTTTTATATTTATAAGGTTCTTATTTCATGAACCAATTCAAGTTCAAGCTAGAAAGATCTGCCAGTCGACTAACTGCCGTCGGTTGTTTGACCATTCCATTCCCAACATTCGCCCACTGTGGAGGCATTTTCCTACCCTACGAAAGAGGGTGAAAGAGGAAATAGAAATGAAAAGCGTTCATTGTAGGCAACGTTGAATACAACTTGTGAGAGAGATTGGCCGAAGCTTAAAAGCTTTTCTTAACCTTGTATCAAACTGTATGAATCTTGAAGAAAAAATGTTAAAGGGTGTGTGTTGTGAATTAGTTTAAGAGAGTGTGTAGATAACTGCTAAAAAATAATACTTTTCGAAGGAAAAATAAATGTATAATAATAAAAAAAAGCAATGTAATTATGACAAACTACTCGAACAACCCTGTTTTGTTAATGGTTTCTTTCACGAATTTCAATATTATCATATTGTTTTGGTTCCGTTTTACAATAAAATTTATTCGGTCTTTTTATTCCTCTCAACGTTTGCCCACAGCGATCTCAGCAATGACGACAAAACCATCGAACAGTTACGAAAGCTACGGATTAAAATGGGTTTTCCAACCTTTTTAAAATACAAATACACTAAGCTCGCGCACTACGGATACTACACACACTACATTGTGTGCGTGTGTGTTGTGACAAACATGTAATACTTAAATGGTAAGTTTGTGAAGCGAAACGAAACTAGATATGTACATTTTAACAATTCGCTAGAGAAAAAAACACGGTCTCGTACCCTTACACTAGCTTAAGAACGCTTAAGGGCTATTTAAAAGTATGAAGAATAAGGAATGTATCCGAAGTATATGGGAGTGTGTGTAGCACGTAAAACAAAAGCGTAACAAAATGAAAACGAAAAAAAAAACAATAATCATAACAAGCAATGAATGTTAAGTGTAAGTAAATATTAAAGACGAATAGATGCTAATCTTAATAAGGAATGTAAATAGAGGGAAAACGCAGGCATGTGTATGTGTTTAGAGCTGGAAACCCTTGTACCACAACCTGAACGTCCCCGAAGTACGGTAATATTTGCACAGTTTGGCCCAAAGTAAATGCTACTGCAACGATCTGCCAGAAGATCAAGAAGATCAAGGGAGATGAAGAAATAAGCGCACAACAGTGCCGAGCGATACGCGGAACGCTTGGCAATGTCAAGAAAAAAAAACAAACAAAACAAAACTAACTAAAAACTAAATGCACTTAAGGCTAAACATAACTTAAACGAAATAGCTTAGTGCTTAGCTTTAAGCACACGTGGGAAAACACACCAACACACAGACAAACACAGTCTACAGCGAATGAAATGGAATGAATGGTGATGGGGTGTCACGGTGATGAAAACTAAACACACGGGCAATTGGACGGATACACTGACACGACAACACGAGATGCATCGATATGTACAGATGAGAACACACATAGCACGTACGTTATGAAACATACACTTATCGCTCTAAGCTTAAAGATACCTGCTTACCAACTAACACGAAACTTTAACAGACCTAAGGTAAACACAAATGTTATGGTTTTCAGCAAAACTAATCCCGATTTACCGATTTGCGTCTATGTTTTTTTTTTGTTTACTTTTGTGCGTCGAGTGACATTATCGGCTATGATGGAGGACGTACCTATATACTACACCCCCGATACACTTAACTCCAAAAGGCACTTTGTGCCGGTCGGTTTTCGTTAAACGCTCTGTGGGACACAGGGGACACAATCTATTGTAGATCTTAACATCCCATAAACCTGCTTAATGCTAGGGTTTTGCTCTAAAACTTAATACTACCTACACTTACGGCTATAGTACGATTGCCGAACCGCTTAATCCTAACACTTACTTCTGACGCACTAGCAAGGATGCATGGTACAGCCTTACAGGATAGTTGCTACTTGTAACGCAACTCCCTGAAGGATGCCGTGCCTTGTCGTGCGATCTTTTAAAACAAAATGGGTGATGGGTTATAGTGGTACTACGAACAGCTTCCCTTTTAAACACACAACACAACAAACTCAAAATGTGTTGTGTGTATGAGTGGAAGTGATACAAAAAAAAAAAATAAAATCAAAATAAAAAGCATATCCTTACACTACTAAACCGCTGTCTGGGGAATGCCCTCAATCAGGTTCGTTTTGCTGGCGTTGTTGCTTTTCATGCCGCCACGACTCGACGGTACCGGCGTGATTTGCTGCGAACGACCCAGCACACTGCCGGCCATGATCGACGTTTCACTCATCGGTGAGGTAGCACCACCGAGATCACGCTGTGATCGTGCCAGCTCTGCCTGTGCTGCCGAATTCGCCAGCAGATTCTTCGAGTCCGATCTCGGGAATCTTCCATTGCGCTGGATCGTGTCGGACTGCACGTCCGCACCACCAGCGTACTTGATGTTCCGGTCGAAGTTCGACTCCTTCGACGGGGGCGGTGAGATGGAGGCCGATTCCTTCATCGAGATGGCACTGCGGAGCGAACTTTGACTGCCGGTAAGACCACTCTTCCCGGTCACCTGCGTCATGCCGAGACTGCTCGGCGAACGGATCGAACCACCGTCCGGTGGCATCTTGCTGTACTTGGACGGGGAGTCCCGATACTCGTAGATGTTACCGGACTGGCCACGGAGCGGTTGGGCTTGCAGCATGTTGTTCTCCATCACCGTGTCCCGTTCGGACTCGGGATTGTCCATACCGAAGACGGCTTCGTCGTAGAGGCGATCAGACTCTCTGTGCGGAAGGAATGGAAGGATAAAAAGTTGTTAGTGATTTAGCGTTAAGGTAAGTGATTTAAATGACTTACCTTTTTGCACTGCGCCACATCATGCAGCATATAACGACGAGCACCATCAGTATGAGACAGGCTGCTGCTAAGCTCCAGAATGCGATCTGCAGTGGTTCCTTCGGTTCCCACCAGAACTCCGTCGTTGGTGGATAGGTAGGTATCAGCACACCGACCACCGTTGGTAGATACTGGAAGGAGAAGAAGACTCATTACACATCTCGTTGCAGGAAGTGCTTTACCACCGAACTCACCTCCATCCAGAAGGCACTCTCCGTCTGCCGGAAGTTCATCATGATCGTCGAGTTGTACGTCGTGTTTAGATTGAGGTACTTCAACTCTCCATTGCGGGCTTTCTCAAAGTACAGGCCAAGCACCTGGGTCGGCGTCGGATTACCGTACCGCGCAAAGTCTGAGTACGTTTTCATGAAGAAATGGCTCATGTTACGATCGTTGTCCGTCCACATGAGCCGATCGAACCGCTCACGGCGCGGAAAGAACTCAACATCCATGAACGGTGCACCGACGAGCAGATAGTGTTCGATATCGTGCGGCACTTTAGACCATTCGGCCAACTTCAGACCCTCGATGGTGGTGTTCATGACGTAGCTGTACACGGGTACGTTCTGTTCGACGAGCAGTTTGATCAGCTTGTCCGTTGGTGCACGATACAGGAAGTCCGAAAGGAGCTGTCGAGATAAAGCGATACAACGAAACATTAGAGAAAAGGGAATTCCACTATCCGCAAGTGCTCCCACTACTCACATTTATGTACTGCTCCCTTATGAAGGTAGTGTTCTTCGGATCGGGCCAGTACGTGTACATGTACTTGATCGCTTCGTACGTCCCATTCAGATTGAGCGTATAGTTGTACCGCAGTACCAGTTCACGCACCTTCTGATCGAAGAATCGCTCATCGACCTCAAAGTACGGAGCCAACGATTTATTCCCCGTGATGACAAAGGCCGCCTCCTGCAGCGTCACACCGCTCATGTAATGCAGCCCACGGTTAAAGTGTCGCCGACGTATCAAACTTTCCGGTGTTTCCGACAGAAAGTGCCAATCGCGTTCGTTCCATCCCTCGTACCAGCTATCCCCCGGGAAGGTAAAGTTATTCTCCAACACTGGACCCCACGGAAATAGGCCCACGTGGGGCGGAAACTCGGCATTGCCCAGCTCGTACGAACTGCGCCCATTGCGCATACAGTTCACCATCTTCCAGGACGTCTCGATCGAACAGCCAACGTTCTGGGCGAAGACGCGGCTCGTATTCTGTGCCCGCCACTTGTCCACGATCAAGGCCCAGTCGGCTAGCGCCGAACCGGACTGGCCGATGACGCGCGTCACAATGTCTTTCGTTTGCGGCGCTACCATTAGCAGGCCGGCGGATGCACCACCGGCACCGGGACCGAACAGTGTGATCGAGTTACGATCGCCGTTGAATGATTCGATATTTTCGTACACCCACCGGACGGCCATAATCTGATCGAGAATGCCATAATTGCCGGGTGAGTTTTCATCCCCCGTGGACAGGAAGCCGAGTGCACCGAGGCGGTAGTTGAAAGTAACGACCACCACATCGTAGAACGCGGCCAGCATATGCCCTGGGAAGGTGTTGGAAGCACCACGGGCAAACTCTCCACCGTGGATGTAGATCATGACCGGGTACCGTTGGGCAACTCCGGCTTGTGTCTGTAAAAAAAAGGAACGGTTTTCAATTAACAAATGTCCTCCAAGCAGAGGTGATCACAAGAGCAACTTACATTAGGCGAAAAGATGTTTAGATACAGACAATCCTCATCCATATCACGGATACCCTTCGTAGCGCCCGTATACTGTACCGGCTGTGGACAGGCGGGACCGTAGTCGACGGCCTGTACCAGCTGCCAGCCACGATGTTGGCGCGGTGGCTTAAAGCGTCCCTCGTGCGTTGGTGGCAGTGCGTACGGGATGCCGAGAAAGGTGGAACACTTGCCCATGATGCGATCGACATTGCTGTGCCACGGGCGGTACAGGTTTTTGGGGTCTGGGTTGTCATACAGATAGACCATAAAACCCTGCACCTGACCGTAGTTGGTCGTTACAAACACGTCCCGCTCGAGCTGCATCGAATCGCGACGCAGCTTGCCTTGCAGATCTTCCCGCCAACCGCCCAACACACCGGGGAAGGGTGTTTGCGCAAGTGTTGGATTCGTCTACAGAAGGGAGAAGAAAATAGTGACAGAGAGAGAGAGAGAGAGAGAGAGAGAGAGTTAGTTTTTGGTTGTTATGAATTGAAAAATAATGTGAATATTAAATCACAAGTCTAAGTAGGGCGTCGTCATGATCAGCAAACGGAAATCCGCAAACAAACACATGTG